>JAGFPH010019470.1:0-10787 GCA_018207615.1 Philaenus spumarius
ATTCGAAAGTTACTTCCCTACATCCTGTCCTGAGTTACAAGTTCTTTTAAGTGTACCTTGTTAAATTGTAGACATAAATTGTAAGTGGCATAGATTTAAGAAATGCCATAATTTATTTTATTACAAATCAAAAACATAACAATATATTTGAATTTATTGTTGCTACCATAATTAATTGTAATATGTTCCTCAAAACCAACTATTGTTTAATATATATCATTAATCAAATACTGTTATAAGTATTCTAAGCCAAGTTTATTGATTTCAAGATATATTTATTGAAAGAAAGTAAATGAATGCGGCCGGGGGACACGTCATGAACGAAGTTCATCACGTCTTTTCTTTAATTATTTTACCAGCCTTAACGGCAACATAGCCTACACACATAAATTTAATCTTTCAATTGCCGTTTATTATTAATTAGATTTTTTTACAAATATTTACTGTTTCCTTACGTTTAATGTTATTGTAATAAATGTCTAATTATAACAAAAAAGCTAAGATGGTAGACTTAGACAAATGTCCATTCACTGTAAATACATTTAATAAACATAAAATATTATTTCATCAGTCTAGGCCCAACCTAAAATTATATTGTGTATGTTTAAATTTTTTTACCTGTCTTAACGGCAACATACATACAATAATTTTAGGTTAGGCCTCGACTTAAAATTACTTTCTAGGCCTAACCTAAAATTAGTGTATGTATTATGCCGTTAAGGCAGGTAAAATCAATTAATTATACACACAATAATTTTAGGTTAGGCATAGACTGATGAACCAACATTTTATGTTTATTGAATTTATTTCAGTGCTTGACGAAAATATCTGAATTACGCAGGAAGGATTATGATGACGGATTAATACGTCTATTAATTAAATTGAGGAACCAAAACACATGTTACTTGAACATTCATTGCCATAGCAACCAATTTGATAACGCTTTTATGTTACTCATATTTTACTTTGTCATTGCCATAGCAACCAATTAATAACATTTTTTCGTTACGCATTCAATTTTCTATTTGTTAACTTTTACCGTAACAAGCGATAAGAAACTTCGTTCCAATAAATATTTTTTTAGGTAAAATATTTTGTTTTCATGTTTAACATTTATTATGACTCTACCTAAAAAATAATTTATTTTGATAAATATATCTTAAAATCTATCAACTTAGGCCTAGAATTCTTATAACAATATTTGATTGTAATGAACATAAAGTAGGTATAGATATTGTACCAGTCTTGGATAAAAACAGTTAAATATATGGAAGCTATACTGGACCACATATACTGGACATGTTCAAAAGACTTATCTTAAACAATTAATACTTGCCAAACTGATGAAATGTCTTAGCCGATCACTCACAAATATTATTCAGGTATACTGAGGTCAACTCAATAAAAAGGAAGTTAAATTAGATTTTGATTTATTGACCAAAACCAAAAAAATATATTTTAAATATATATTTTTAAAAAATGACATGCCCTTAATAACAAAAGTGATAAATTTATACGCCCTTAATTACAAAAAAGAATTTAAGAAAAGTTTACCTTTACAATATTAATTTTTGTTAAGTTTAAAAGATCCCTCCCCCCAAAAGAATAATAAAACCTGAAAAACCCTCCCTATTAATAATGAATAAAAGTTTATACAATTTTTATTAATTTTACAAAATTACAAAATTAGATACATTGTACCATGGATTTATTAACAGGTAACATTTATTTTGTTGGCCAACCTTAATGCTAAGTGAAATTAAATACTAAAAATAATGGGGTTTAATAATTTAGTTAGACGTCTCTCATAAAATAAATAAAAAAAATTTAGATTTTTGATTGAAATCCCTAGGGGTGTAATTCCAAAATTTTGCTAGCGATCCCTTCCAATTAAATTAAATTATAAAAGACATTTATTATATTAACTCTAAGAAAGACAACAATGTTTATACAACCTAATCAAAAAATAATTTATGAGTAATGTTCACTGCAGATTTAAGTACAAGTTTATAGTTTAGTTCATAGCTATGTTTTCAACTAATAGATTGGAAATTGAGTGTAACTACTTTAATGCACTAGATCACTGTCGGCGAAATTAAGTAGAATAAAAGTTGCATTGGTGGTCTGAAGGTATTGGTTTTTAATTGCAGAAGAACATATTTAACCCTCCATCTTGCACCAGTTATACACTGCATGTAAAACAAAAGAACATGGTTTTAGCAATTATGGTAGGTTTTAAAACCAAAAACATTGTGAACAGACTTTAGGCTTAAGTAGTTTGCCTTTATATTATTTTGGTAAATGTTTAACAGGCAAGGTGGAGAATAACTTGTTAATTGGTAATTCAAGATTTAACATTAAGTTAACCTGTTACCATTTGTCATGTTAAACTTTAACTGTTACCCCATGTAAAATGCAAACACATGTAAAATTCAGAATGCACGTGGAAGTTTATATGTTTTAGACTTTCCTCAAAACGGAATGACCATAAGATAATAAAGTTACACCTTTTTTGCAAAACTCTGAAGTTACAAACAATATAGTTACACAATTTGCTTTAACCTAGACCTAGGTTTGAATTTAGGCAAGAGTTACACTAGGTTGTATGTATTACAGAAATCAACTAATTGTACACAAAGAATCAAAAATAGAATTACATAAATATTGAAAATACACTTAATAATTTTGAAATATTATTGATAATATTGAATATAAACTTGGCAATAACTTACAAAGCTAATGATTAATCAGCAAAAATGAACTCGCTAAGACATTTTGGATTGGTTATTTTGCTATGACATACCTGGTTTTTTGTTGAAGAGGCTTTAAAAATAAAGCATGCTATTTAATAGCGCACTGAAGTGTCGTTCAAAAACATGACTATAACATTTGTATAAATTAATTAACGAACAGGTTAAAGTTTTGAACGACTTTACAAACGAAAGGCATGGCATCGCTTGCCTTGAGTTATCAGAACGAATCACAAAGGAAATGGCGACTCTAACAGAACTACATGCCGTGTCTAAAGTTGGTCACAGCGCATGACTGCTCATAGATGTTAGGTCTGTTTAACGGTGTCACCTTGCGGGATAAAAGGAACTACTAGAACACCCGTAGTACTGGTGTCGGTAATACAGAAGATATCTGACAAACGTAATAATATCTAGCCTTGTACTGTAAAGTAAGTAAAAGGTTTAATGAACACATTATTGAGGCTCAACTTGATAAGAAAAGCCTGTCCAAAATTTTAATATAAATCCAATGTAAAGGAAAATGTAATGTCTTTCATTTCTTATTATTACTTATTCAAATCTGTATATGATATGTCAGTGAGAGGTTGATGCTTGTAATATCCATTATATTTATTAATTTAGCAGCCATACCATACTTTTGCCAAGTTACAAATAAAACTTGTAGAAAATAATTAATTAATTAATTTAAAAAAAGTAAAGTAATATTGCTAGAATTAATTTACAAAATTGTATTTATGTTAATTCCTTCAATTTTTAAATTAGCAAAAAGTATCATGGTTTAAATAAAAGGTTTATTAACTTTCCTATAATATATAAAAGGTAATCGGAAAAATGTTAATGTAATATTATCTAAAACAAACATGTATAAAATCCAAATATACAGTTTTGTTGCATTATTCTTTTTGAAAACTGAAGGATAACAGCTGTGATTCGACAAAAATGAAAACTTTATTTTTAGTTATTGCCACTAACACCTCTAATGGATATTCCTTGTTAAATAATTAAAATATCAGCCATTTTGAAATGATTGAAGGAAATTGCTTGATTAATTGATTTTCGAGATTGATCATACTTGTACTTGCATATAGAATGTTGAAAAATTAAGTATCAGCTGTTATGTTAGTTAAACATATTGTTAATTGATTTCATGATTAACCATTGAAGTATGATATAACATTTTTTTAAATCAATTTTTGTAATGAAAACATAATTTTAAGCTGTTTGTCTATTTTTTTAAATAAGTTTTAAAATGATGCTTGTGTCATTCATTTTGATGAAGAATTAAGGAAGTTATCGGTTAACGACAGCAATAACACAATTGAGAAATAATATATAAGGATTATTTGCTAATGTATAATTTAAATTAGTATTATTTTACTAGATTGGATAAAATGTTATAAATTAATGTAGCTTACTAGTAAAACGTTGCTTAAAAATAGCTTAAAAATCAGTGTTTGTGTATTTTTCAAATATGGTAAAAATAGTTTAAAATATTCCAAAAATCTCAAAATACAAATAATAATTATATCATTAAAACATTCCTGGTGTTAAAGTAAAACACGTAACTGTTTTTTAACAAAAGATCAAAGTTAAATATGCAGTTGTTCTTCTACAAAAAAAAAGAGGTCTAAAATGTATACAGAAGGGGAGAAGTCCGAAATAACATTACAAATAAATTTTTAAATAACTGGTTATTCATTGGTATAGATAACTACTATAACCGTTACTAAAAAATAACTGCTTGTTTTGTTTCATCTCTTCCCAAGTAGGCCTACTGTAAATTTATTCTAAACGAGCCTCAACGTCATCAACGCGTTTTAGTCAAACATGTAAAAAATTTAATTTTCGTAAATAAATATTTTACTTAATTTCAAATCATTTCATAAGAGATTTAAATGTGTATAATTTATGTCAGTGAGAGGTTATTATTATTGTACATTATGCATGTTTAAAGAAGAATATAGATTTTGTACCAGGATTTTTTTAATTAATGGTATAATTTTAAAGGTAAATAATTATTTTATGAAAATGTTATGTAAATTTACTGCTATTATTCAAGTATTTATGGTACCGTCAATTGTTACCACTTCAACCTATAATAGGCCAGTCGGTAAAGGTCAATTTAGACCAAAAGTACCAGTAATTTGCAATACGGCTAAATTTTTTTTTATAAGTACATTAAAGTATGTAGATTAACATAAAAAAAGTTTACCAGTCTATCGATTTCCCAAAGTCGAAAAAAATATCGATTATAATTTTGTTTCGATTATCCTTAATATTTCGAGCTGGGATGAAGATAGAGGAAAATAAAAAATACCAACGTGTAGGGGAGGTATTTTCCAATAAAAAAGGTCATATGTATTTATTTCATCCGAGCAATGGTTTGTCTGGAAAAAATTCGATAATGCAGGTATGTATTTTGCAGCAGGGAAAATCACTAAAAGGGGACATCTTATTCATCTATAAAGCGTTGGCTCATTCTAAATTGGCCGAATTTTAATATATCGAATTGAAACTTGACATAGGAGTTAAAATATACATTTTAAACATTTATGCTGAGTCTCAGCTTGTTATCTTGAAAATTACCCGATCTAGAGCACTTGACTTATTAATGGGTTTCTTGATTTTAGGTGTACCGGACCCACCAATTCATTTTAAACAGCTCCAGTTTAGAAAATTTTCAAAATATCAACCTGAAAGTTTTTTTACAAGTTAAATATATATATTCAAACAAGTTCAAGGAGTATAAACCTTTTTCATTATTTACTTTTAAAAGCACAAGTAAATTAAAAAAGTATAATTTTAGACCTTTTTAGATTTTTCATCAAAACGCTTGAGTTGATCAGCTGCAGATTAGTCATTTTTTTAAATATAGTTTTTAAAATAAGTATAGCAAAAGACAATTGTATTTTAAACTCCTGTACCAATTTTTAAATCGATATGTTCAAAAATGTCGAAAATGGAGTCGTTGAATCCAAAGGTGTTACAGTTAAAACGAGATAGGTAAAACAGAAGACTATTTTCAAGCGCCTCGTTTTTAAAAATAACAAGAAAAAAATCGTTCATACTTACTAAGAATATTCATACTGGTGTACTTAACTTGTAAAACAAATTTGATGTTGATATTCCAAAAAGTTTCTAAACTGGAGCTGTTTAAAATGAATTGGTGGGTCCGGTACTCCTAAAATCGATAATCGAAATCGACTCCTAGATCGGATCATTTTCAAGATAACAAGCTGAGACTCAGCATAAATGTTTAAAATATATATTTTAACTCCTATGTCAAGTTTCAATTCGATATATTAAAATTCGGCCAATTTAGAATGAGCCAACTCTTCATATATGAATAAGATGTCCCCTTTTAGTGATTTCCCCTGCTGCAAAATACATACCTGCATTATCGAATTTTTTCCAGACAAACCATTGCTCGGACGAAATAAATACATATGACCTTTTTTGTTGAAAATACCTCCCCTACACGGTGGTATTTTTTATTTTCCTCTATCTTCATCCCAGCTCGAAATATTAAGGATAATCGAAAAAAAAATTATAATCGATTTTTTTTCGACTTTGGGAAATCGATAGACTGGTAAACTTTTTTTGTGTTAATCTACATACTTTAATGTACTTATAAAAAAAAATTCAGCCGTATTGCAAATTACTGGTAGTTGTAACCTATACCGACTGGGCTATAACCACTAAAGAAAACAAAATATAAATTTAAGAATTAGCCTATTCCGAACTTTCATAAAGGTTTTTCGGTGTAAAATAATGGAGGCCTACACTAATAAATTATTTATCTTTATATGAACAATTTATCTTAGCCTCACATTCCAGATCATTAAGTTCTGAAATAGAAATATACACTATTTTCTTACGAATTCGAGCTTTTTTAAACAAAGGTAATACTAATACTACTACCTTAGCTTTTCTGCAACATGCAGTGTTTGTACCGAATGAGCAGAGGATGTATATTTAATGATATTCCTTTCAGAATACTTATTCTACTTTAACAATCACATTTTTATGATCACTTACACATTAAATATATCATGTCCAATTTAAATACTTTTCGAACCATTATTGTAAACCTAGGTCTCTTAAGTGGGTATTGCACGCAGCAGCAGCAGCACGCTGATTTGCATGCTGATGTGCAGCGCTAGGTGGAAGCAATTAACTCGTCTAGGAAGTGGTCAGACTATAACGAAATTTTGCGCTGAATAAGTTTGCTAAACAATTTTACAATTTGACAACACATAATATTTTTTATTTGAATTTTTACTATACAATTTTATTTATTTCATTACAAATTTATATTTATACATCATATTCAATAAGAACATTTTTTTGTATTTAAAAAAAATTTACCCAAGAATAACCTTTATTATTAGGATTTTCCCTGGCAGATTTATTCTAAGGAAAATTTCCAAAACCCCTGATTCTCAGTTGTGGCAGGAAACTTTTTTACAAATATTTGTTTTAAAATATCTGCTGATAACTCTTTTTACTTGGATAACTATTTATTTTAACGATAATAAGACAAATTTAAATTATATTTTAACATAAAATATTGTAAAACACAAATGCTTATATAATAACCTTACAATTTATTTAAAATTGTATTTATTATTTTGAAGAATGTATTTTTAAGTTGTTATTATTAGAATTTATTTGTCAGTGAACTAAAATAAATAGGCTTTACATATAAAAATTATCTGGTTGAACAAACAACCACTATACATTGGATTTGAAATGTAAGCTGTGTAAATATTCTCAAAACAGTTACTACCAGCTTTCATCAGTAATATAATGTACTCTATTTATGCAATGTAATAGGTGGTACCTGCAGTTTCCCGTTGATCCTGTAATAGTGTCTAATCTTCCGAACCCAGGTGCTCTCTCCAATCTAGTCTTCCTTGGTCCTGTATTCAAATGACTCGATAAAGTACTGTATAAACTGTGAAATGTGTCCGAAGAAATATATAGGCCAAACTAAAAGAAGCATGAAGATAAGAATTAAAGAACATTTTTCTCATTTAAGGTACAATAGGCCAAGTAAATCTGCTTTGGCTAAGCTATGTTTAGATGAGAACAATCGTTTTAAAATAGAATACTATGTATTATTGGAAAATTTAACTAAACCTAATACTGTACAGTAGATTAAACTAGGAAACTTTTTATATTAACAAATCTAGTTAAATTATTATAAATAATGAATTAGGGCTTATACAAAATGATATATTAATATAAATAAAAATAATGTATTGTTTGAGATTATTATTAGTTTTATAACTTGTTTAGTTATATAGTTAATGTTATTCAATTGTTAACGCCTTACTAATGTAACGTAGTCTCAAGCCACTCCCCTTTGAGTTTTTTATAAATAAGGGACAGAAAACACTGTTAGGTTGGTTATAGTTTGACTAATGTAGGTGGTGCATCACTGAAGATAGCGACTTTGTCGTTGAAACTCGGTTCAGTTAATAAATGTATTAGTTGTAAGATTATTTGTTGTATTCTACCAATATATCTTCTCACAAGTCAAGCTCATTTTTTACTTATATGTAATTAACTAGTGCAATTAATTAGATATTGCCTGATATTAAGTACTTGTCAGTATTAAGAAAGTACGAAATAGTTGAAACGCGTTTGAGTTAATAAACGTATTAGTTGTGAGATTTTGTTTTTTAAGTTTATTATATCAAGTATATCTACTCACAAGTCAAGCTCAGTATTTATTTACTTATAACTTTTTTAATATTTCATTCTATTTCTATTTGCTATATTTTATTACATTATATACACCGTTTGTTTTCATCTTATTCATTTATTCTATCTTTTATGGACAATTTATTTTATTCCTTTATTAAATAACTAAAATGTTAATATTAATTAATTACTCATATTTTACTAATGAACTGCAACTTTAACACATATTATATAATTATTATTTTATTTCTCTATGGAATTAACTTAATTAATTTTAAACTTTTTTCATTAATCATTTTATAAAAATTTCTTATAATAGTTTTTTATTAAATGATATATAAATATTACAATATATATTATTTATTTTTTGTCACATTTGGTACTCAATAACTTTATAAAAATTTCTTTTAATAAAATTTTTTCAATAGTATAATTATTTTCTAATTGACGTCTTACATCTAAAACATGTTCAAAACAACAAATAATCCATAACTACAATTTTTATAATTTTTGTGCTTGTTAAATGGTATCCAAACAAAACTCAAAAATTCCAAACATGTCAGTTTCCTTCCCTAACCAGCAAAATTGTTGACTAGAGCGTTTCACTTTCCATATTAACGCTAGGCCTCTCATATTAGCTTTATTTTATTTTAACGTACAATGTACTATATTTTAACATACCGTCAGTCGCCAGGGGCGCAACGGGGGGGGGGGAAGAAGGGCCCCTCCCCCCCCCCCCCCCCCCAGGAGGTCTTTTTAGTAATGTGGATTGTATTTTAAACTAATCGATCGTTGAATACATAGTCGATATTAAATTAAAAATTACATTATTTATGATTAATTTCGTGATGTGATCACGAAAAAATAATCGTTCTTTTTGAAATAATAATATGATTCTTACCCTACGTAATTATGATTTTCTTACAGTTATGTTTGAGTCTCGGTGGTCTGGTTCATGAGTTGACGGTATGCGAGCGCTGATTAGTGCCGCGTTGATAATGCTGAAAACCGGACGTTAAATTCCCAAGTTATACGGGATGTTGAAAGCGCGACTTTGGTAACGTGGGACCCGTGTTATACACAGTGTTTTTGAAGCTTTGTCAATGTTGCGTCCTTCACTTCCAAAATGGAAACCATTCTGTCTAGGTGTTTTACAAATAATAGAAACATATGAGGAATTGTGTATCAGGAGGGCTAGACGGTGGGGTAAACACCCAGTGCTTTCAAATCGTGTATCAAACTTCAGCTATACTTACACGAGCTGAGCTATATTTCTCGGTCCGTCGCGGAAATCCGTAGCAGTGGATAAATCTAACAGACCCGCACCGTTCCGACATGTGTTCGAAGGATGGGCGCGCATTCCACCTCACCACAACTACAACTACTGGTGTCACAACTACCATGAATTGCAAAATTATCATGGACGAACAGTGGAAGTGATCGAACGTTCTTTCTGGTTTTGACCTGTAGCTATATCTATACCCAACCCGCGTGGAGCGGAGCCGAATGGACCCGATCCTGTATGCTGTCAGAGCGTGGAAAAATCGACTCCGTCCGTGTCGACTCGGCTCGCTCGTGTACATTTTGAAGTACACAATAACCACTTTCAAATAAAAAATAACTACTTTCTAGTAGTTATTCTACGGTGGCCTCTCTTGTAGCTGCGCTCCATATAACTTTGTTCGGCGTTGATAGCGCCCGCGTCAATCCGCGTTGGCAACGCTCAACGCCCGGTTAACTTAAATTCACCATCGTTTATAGCGTTCGTATAATGTGGCCCACAGTAGTTCCATTTACAAAATTAACTGACGTTAACGCGACGTTGAAAACGCGGCGCTATCAGCGCTCGTATAACGTGGCCCTAAAAGGCAGCTCGCTGGGGTGCTGGCTAGACCGTCACTCAAGGTCAGTGCGGGGTTATCTTGCGGAAAGAATGTTTATATTGCACTATTGTCTGACCCAAGCCCATTACCATTCATTTAAAAAAATATATATAATGTTTCAAACTTTGTGAAAGGTTAAAGAACTTTCATCCGTTTGGGATTTATTGAATATATATATATATATATACTAGCTGGCCCGATCCGGCTTTGCATGGACAGAAAAATCAAAGTTAAATGTATATTAACAAAAAATGTATTATATTAATAAATATATTACACAATATTACTTATGGGGATTTTTAGTAACTTCGACCCCCCACCAAACCTCCCCTAAAATTTCGAACTTTTTTAAAAACTTTCTTAGCGAGCACCTAGGTTAATCTACATACCAAATTTCATTCCAATCCGTTCAGTAGTTTTGGAGAAATCGTGATTTATTAAC
>JAGFPH010019471.1:1248-15220 GCA_018207615.1 Philaenus spumarius
AAGAAGGATACGGAACGAGTCCCGTTGTCTTGTGGGATAGGACAATGAATTCTGGGATCGCCATGACATTTATTGCCAACTTAAGTAACATAATTATTTTATGCGTACACTACAGGATTAAGCTCGTGGATTGGGATGAAACGCCTCCTCAAAATATCATCGATAAGTGGAATCGAATTTGTAAAGAATTACCGCTTCTATCTAACTTTAAAGTTAGTCGCCATTGTGCAATATGTCCTGGTTTACGGACGACCTTGGTCGGATTCTCGGACGCGAGTGAAAAGGCTTACGGTGCAGTGGTATATGTGAAGACGGACTTAATTGATGGTAATTGTGATGTAAGATTGTTGTGTGCAAAATCTAAGGTCGCACCAAAGAAAGTAGTTTCGGTTCCAAGATTAGAGTTATGTGCTGCGCTGCTGCTGTCAGAACTTATAAAACATATTGTTAAGGTGTTCTCAAGTCGACATTGTTTTAATAGCATCGCAGCATTTACTGATTCAACAGTCACGCTTCACTGGATTAAGTCTGACCCATCCACATGGAAAAGCTTTGTTGCCAACAGAGTGGCAAAAATTCAAGAAAATGTAACAGTGGATGCATGGAGACATGTTCCAGGACAAGAAAATATCAGCGATTGCCTATCAAGAGGTCTTAGTCCAGCTGAATTGCTTAATTACCCATGTTGGTTAATGGTCCATATTGGCTTAGAAAATGTGAAGAAGAATGGCCGTCATCAGCTGCAACTGAAAAATCACCACTTGATGTGATCTCTAAAGAAACTAAACAGAAAACTATTGCTTCTGTTGCAAAGCATCAAGAGGAGTTTGTTCTGCAACCAATGCTAGCCCGAGTGTCAACTTATCAGGTGTTGTTGAGAGCTGCCGCCATTGTCTTCAGGTTTCTACGATTAAAGACGATAGGAAAGCATCCAATTTCCGCTAAAGATCTAGAAGAAGCGGAATTAGCATGGATTAAAGCCATCCAACGCAACAAATTCAGAGAATGTATTCATCAACTATCTAATAATCTGCCTGTACCGAAAACTCTGCTTTACCTGGATCCATTTATGAAAGAGAATTTATTAAGAGTGGGAGGTAGATAGGAATATAGTGACTTGCCATATAACCAGCGACATCCGCTTCTTTTACCAAAAAATGAACAATTTGTCGATCTTCTTATTGATCATTACCATCGACACAATATGCATACTGGGTCACATTTAGTTTTAGCCTTACTAAGACTGAAATATTGGATTCTATCTGCTCGTGGTCAAGTCAGACGTCGCATTCGACAGTGTAACATCTGTTTCAAAGTGAATCCTAAACCAATAACTCCAAAGATGGCACCGTTGCCTGAAGCTAGAGTTCACGAAGCAAAAGCGTTTACACATACTGGTGTAGACTACGCAGGACCATTCATGATAACCATGTCTCCCTTAAGAAAATTAAAACCGCAAAAAGCATACCTATGCCTGTTTGTTTGTCTAACGGTAAAAGCTATCCACATAGAACTTGTGGCTGATCTCTCTACAGAATGTTTTCTTAATGCCTTAAAAAGGTTTTTATCAAGAAGAGGACCGTGTTCAAAATTATATTCGGATTGCGGAATAAATTTTATTGGGGCCCGCAAGCAATTAGAAGAAATGCACAAGTTTAGTATCTCTGAGGAATTCAGAACTGCCATAGGAAAAGAACTAGCTAGTCGCAAGGTATAATGGAGTTTTAATACACCTTCAGCACCTCACTTTGGAGGACTTTGGGAAAGCAATGTCAAGAGTGTAAAGAGCCATCTGAAAAGAGTTATTGGATTGCAGATCTTAACCTATGAAGAACTGAACACGGTACTAATTCAAATCGAAGCTCTTTTGAACAGTAGACCCTTGTCTGTACTCTGTAATGATCCGAATGCTCCCTCTGCGTTGACACCTGCACACTTTTTAACATTGAGTCCAACTCTGGACTATTTGCCTTCGATTAACACCCTACAAACACCACTTAACCGTCTAGGTCGGTACAGATTACTTGATAGGATTGTGCAAGACTACTGGAAACGTTGGCATCTTGAATACTTACAAGATTTGCAAGTAAGAAGTCGCTGGAGAGAACAGTCAAAATTGCTTGAATCAGGAACCATAGTTATTCTGATGGATACCAATATTACGCCCCTAAGCTGGCAAATGGGGATAGTCGAGGAGACATTTCCAGGCAAAGATGGAACTATCCGCGTAGCTAACGTACGAACCAAAAGAGGAGTTTATCGCCGACCAGTGATAAAACTATGTCCACTACCAATGCAGTAAAACCAATTTTGTTTAACATAAAAGTGATATTTAATTTTGTTGATTTTTCTAGAAGATTTATGTTTTGTTTGATGCTTTTTTATAGCCACAAGATTAAGTGTTTTAAACCTTTATTTTAATTACAAAGACAATGAGATTTTTATTTTTCTGAAAAGTAGTAGCGCTAGGGAGTATGTTTGTGCCTATTAACAAATAGTAGTATAAGACAGAGGTAATGGGAGGGGGTAAGGCGAATAACGCAAGTTTCGGCAGTAGTGATTGAGCTATTAATGAGTACACTTCGCGTCTCCCTTGAGACAAGACCATCGCTTCGCCAGGGTGCACCCGCCTTCCTCATCTCGCTGAATCAGCATCTGTATCCGGAAGAACGAGCAACTATATTCTATACAGTCCACCTACAAAGTCGGTAAGATTAGTATAGTTATATTATCGGCAAATCTCGCCAAAACAACTTGAGAAGCTGCAACATACAACCCACATTGATTATTTTGTATGAATCTGGAGAATTTATGTTAAATTACTAGTGTGAATGTGATGTAGCATATTCAAAAATTTTAAAATATTTTTTTTGTATATTTACTTGAAATATTTGCCAGAATGTTGTGTTTTATCATCACTAATTTCCTAATTCTTAATAATTTACGTATTTGGTGTTACCGTCTATCAAATTAATTAGTTTGGTAGAGACAGAGAGAATGGGGCATCCTTGTAGAGCTGCAGCTAATGATTGTTGTGTTGACAAAGAATTATAATCATATCTGCTTACCGGATTATAAGTTGTGAGATTTCCGATTTTTAAATATAGTAGCTGGTTATAAGTGAACTGTTTTTAATTATGACTGTACTTTGAAGAGATGACTTATTATATGTGGCTGCTTCTACTTGGACAGATTATTTTAAGTTCAATATAGCTCAAAAGTTTTCTATTTATACAATTTCCGTTGTTAGAGATTGTCATCATGTTTGCAAGGCTTGCACAAAATCAAAACTCCATTACTACTTTTAAACTTGTCAACTGAACAAAATTAAACTTTTTTAATTTCCATTTCTTAAAAACGTTTTTTTCTTATTAATGGTTATAAGTTTGTTTTCTAAAAAAATATTTGCACTTGTTCCTACGGTTAAGTTATTTCGTAGAAATAACATCGGTAAAACAATCCAGGATCAAATTATTTTCTTTATTAAACTTTTGCGAAATGTTAATAAGACTGTAGATGTGTATTCATTGTGTAGACTTAAAGGGATCAGTCTGATCTGTCAAGTGTTAGGCATTTATCACGTTTAAATTCGGATTGGTTCCCTTAACGGCTTCTGTTAGAAATTATCATTTGCTTGATTGTTTTCGTAAACAATATAATTTCAAAATATATTTTTATAAACTAATGAAATTATATTTAGTTTATTTAACCGGCGAGTCCAAAATGTCTACTTAAGTGGATGTAATCATAAATCCGTTATATTAGGCATACAATTTATTTCACTAAAGAAAGATTATATACCACATATTAGAGAAATTATTTATTTTAAAAATTTATTTTTCATTTTTTTAAATAATGCAGCTAGAGTGCCTAAAAATGATAAACATATGAGCGAGAAGACTGTGTTAAAGAAAATATCAGGTTGGCGTTATCTTATTAATCACGGTCAAATTTGGTAGTAAAGTTCCATGTGATTCACATTAAAGAAAAATAATAAAGAGAGGCAAGAGAACGTTTATATTATTAAATTGGTTTTTATTTATATACATTTAATTTATAAAATATATATTTTTTTTATTAAACTTGGATACAAACATACTTTTAAGAACGCATCTTATAATATATAAATATATAAATCGTACCGAGCTAGTAATTAAATCTGTATTTATTTTTTGAATCAATAAAATAAAGTAAAATGTTATTATTTTATGTAAAAGTCAGAGTTTCTTGAATAAGAAGAAAACCATTACAATGTCATGACAGTAATATGAATTAGTAATCGGTAACTTTTCTAATAATATGGGAGTTTTTGTGAATAGTCAACATGTATTGAAACAGGAATTTCCGATCAAAAATAAAACACCTACCTTTAACAGGAAAAGGTTGTTTAATTGTAAGAGTTGTCCGGACATGTAAAATGGATAGAAAATTATCTTACTATATAAATAGAATAAATAATAGTTTAAGTAAATAGTCGTTTTGTCTGAGACTTTATTTTTTAAAGTTTTAAAATGATGAGGTTTTTTTTCTGTTGTGAATCGTTTTTAATTTCGTATTCAGCATAAATGTGTGAATCAAATATTTTGTTTACTATCACTTAACAGTCTAAATAAACTATTTAAGACATGACTAGTATTGATAAACATGAAGTATTGTTGAACCCTCTATCTAATTATCAAATCAAATTCAGTTCTGGTCGGTATATTAAAATATACTTTCTAAATTCCAAACATTGCCAATATTGAAAACAACTTTAAAAGCTATAACTATTTCTTTGTACCTGATAGAGCTAGACACGCAAGACTTGGTAATAAAGTGAATCTTTTATTAGTATTTGAGGACTGAAAATGTATATTTGTTACTGAGCGCAATTATTGGCCAATTTTATAATTTTGTTCAATTTTATATGGCGATAGAAGGGTATTTAGATCTAGATGCTGGAAAATATATAATTACATCGAGTGAAAGAAAGACAAGTCTCAAAGAAAATCTTAGTGCAAATTGTATGGGATAAAGATAAATAATGTATATTTTATAGACAGTATACGAAATATGATATAAAATCTTGGGTTTTTTTAACAGGAACATAATCCATTTCTTTATAGTTAGAAATTCTACCAGAAGTAATTTAATATATTTAATTTTATATTTGTTACCTGATTCTGTTTATAACAAAATCTAATCCAAAGAAACCACTTTGCTAAACATTTAAACAGAGGCTTGTGGGGACTCGAAATGGAGAGAAGTGGTTTAGCTCTGATTTCCCAACGGACGAATGAGTTCATAACTCATGTTGAGAGATTTTACAAGATCATTTTAAGAAGTTTGACTTTACTCAAAGGTTTTGTCAGATGTTTTGTTTTCTGACTTTTCTTTGCTTTTATCATATCTAATGATTTAACCTTAAGTAACCCCCCCCCCTTCCAACAAAATCTAAACGCGAAAACATCACGCGTGCAATTGTATGAACATAGTAAAATGTAGAACTGAATAATAAACGGTATTTTAATGAAGGATAAGGCGTAATCAACGGTATAAAAGCCACTCGAGGAATATACACTCGAAACTATATCGCCTTTGTTCTTGATTGATCATATACCAATGACAATGACGAAGAAAAGATTTGTATAAATACAACAAAGATAAAGCATATTAAATGTTTATTATAATTTAAAGAAGTTAGATTAAACCAATTAAAAGATCTGAAATGCAGGTGCTTTACTTCTTACCTAGCGCAGTGTTTTATAATGTTTCTACTGTAAATTAAAAAGTAACTAAAATAATTAATATAATTAATTTGTATGCAGTTGCAAATTATAAATATGGTGTAATATGAGAATAATACTTTAGTCTACGAATGAAACATTTTAAAGATACAACTGTTTTTGTTTGAGTTGATAAATTTGAAGTTAAAAATTTATAGTGTTAAATACTATGAAATTCTAATTAAAACTTTAACATATTTTCAATCGGTTTAACATTTCTGGAATCATTAATATTTTTGAAACCAAGCCAAATTTTTCTGGAATGGACAACACTGTAATTTTTGTTATATTTATGTCAAAAATAATTATAACTAAACACATATTTTACTGATCACTTTTTATAGGGGAAAATTCAGTTTTACCAAACATGTTTATGAAAATGAGTATTTTACCTACTAGAGTTAACTCGATTTAAGAGTAACAGCTGCAAAATACGATTTAAATATTTTTTAATGTGATGTTTTTTAAAACGTTATTTGTCCCAATGTTGCTAAATACCGATACCCTCTTATATTTTCGAATGCAACCATTAAAGCTTTCAAACAAAAGTTGGGTTATAATATTGCCTTATAGGAAAACTGTAGCGGATTAAAGTTTTCATTCCATTTTAGAGTTGTAAGTTCGCCTTGGAGTTTAAACGAATTACATTTTTAACGTCCTTTCGTTCTTGTAGGAGACTGTTGGCACAAACTCAACGTTTACAGGTTTATTTTTATACATGGTGAGTAAATTTTAAGAAACTAAAATTCACTAAACATACTTTTTTACCAATAATTTCAAAATTAACATGAGAAAAGTTTTAAATACAAATAAACGACTTTGCTACAAATACTATATTTAACGTGGTGACGAGTTAATGAATTTGGTTAGTTATTTACAGAGCTCTAGTGGGAAATAAAAATCATGATCTTAAACAAAATTTATTATTTTTTCGGAGGAAGATATTTTCCTTGTAGTTTTAAATGTAAATAAAACCATGTTCCATGAATGCCACCACAATGAAATAATTCCTTCACTGTAGAAGTAATAACCATTCATTACGTGGAAGTACCTTGTAAATTACGTTTAAGGCAACATGTTACACGATTGTACAATCTGATATATTAATGTTGCACCTGTGTTCTAATTAATTGGGGACATACTACACATTTATGATACACATTAACAAAAGTATTGTATTCAAAGTTAATTCATTGCAATTATTTATAATCCAACACTAATAATTAGAAAAAAACTTTGTTCTAGTGTGAGAGTCATCGGATAAAAAAAGTTCAATATTTTGATATTCAAAGACGAGAAGATATTATTAAGCTTATATATATGTAATTTCAGATTAAATTATGGATAAGAAAATTTATTACAAAATAGTGTAGAAAGTATACATAATCAAACAATTTAATAATATCTTAAAGATATTAATAATTATTCAGATTTCAATTTATTTTTAGATAATTCAAACATACGTATTAGGTATGTTTTTCCATTGAACAATCTAATTTATAATAGATATTTAAATTATAAATTATTTTACAATAAGGGATTGCTTAAATTTAATTAGACTTAAGAATTTTATTTTAATTAATTTCACAATTATATTACTACATATATTGTTTTATAAATTTTGATATTTGTCTTACACATAATCAAGTGTTATACTATTTACATTTATTTTTGAAAGCTGTGTTTTTAATACGTATCACTTAATTTTCCCCTTTTAAACTCAATATTGGGGCTCATTCGTTTATTAGATTCGTCTATAGTTTTATCTTTGCACTAAATATTATTAGCTTATTGTCAAATTAACAAATTTGTAATTTAAAAATGTGTTTGATAGTTATTAAATATAATCATTTTAAATTATCATACTTAACACTCTCAACTTGATTTTTACCATGTTTACTTGTGAGTATTTCTAAAATTTTGTAAAAGATTCTGATGCATTCTGATTTGTTTATTAGAATTATTGTTACTTGTGTTATTAAAAACTATAGGTTGGATAGGATACAAGGTACTTGCAGCACGAAGAAATAATTTTTGTTATATATATTATCTTTTCATTTTTTAACGCTAGCTACTTAACTAATTGGTTTTAGTTACATATTTACAAAAATAATATACCTTTATAAAGAAAAAAACTTGTTTTTGTTACAATTAATTGTACGACAATTATTATCTATCTTTTTATCATTTCATATGAATGTGCATAATAATAAATTGCACATTTAAATGTGCATTTAATAAATTGCATACTGAATACCTTTACAATGAATCGCATCCTTCATAATTTACTTTTATATTCATGACCAGAGATATTGACAATCGAGTTATGCTGACGGTTGTAATCTTAAAGTCAACCAGTTTAGTAAGTCGGCCAAACCCAAACTTTAACACTCCATTGGTGGTGCTGGATCTGTAAGATCCAGGTTACAGTTTTTTTCTGTCATCCCCTACCGCATGGCGGGTAACGTACGTCCTTCCTCCTATCCTCCCGTCTCGTGGAGTTATACAAGCCAGTACTAAAGTAATCTTGGTTCTACACGCATCCAAGTGCTGGTGACAGTTTGGATCTGATAGATACCAGATGTGCATTATGTAAATACATTTTCAACAAGATTGAATTTTTTTTTTTAAATCTGAAATTTATTCACGGACGTATTCTGCATATTCTGTAAACCTCAAACATGTCTCACATTTATAATATGCAAATGTTTACCCCTAGATCAGAGGATACCTTGCAAAGCCAGAACAGTCTTGGCGGAATATTTTATTTATCATAGCCATCCATGTCTCTCCTGTTCTGCGCTTCCAAAGTTCGTTCTTAACATTAAATCTGTATTTACAATTTTGATTGAGCACACATATATACAAGTTGACGTCACTCAATTCAATCTGTTTTTATATGTACGTATGGTTGTACGTGGATAGTATTTTATGACTCTCAGAAAGCATTAATAAATTTACCATCGTATAAAACTGCTTATGTTTGTAAATTTGTGTATTAACTATAAACAAATGTATGTAAGAAAACTCTTATTCATTTATAACTATTATAATTATCATAAATTAGCTGAATTATCCACCGTTCCAGGATAAATTGCAAAATTAATTTTGCGTGTTAAATTATTTATTGAAAAATATGCCAGATAGCTCTAAAATAATACATTGCCATAGTGTGTGTAGGTGGTATGTAAATTATTATAGAATCTCTGCTTTACGGAAAAACATTTAATCATGTATACGATTTCACTCCCACAGTTTCTGCTTTTATTCATCTACCTTTGCATTTGCCTGACTTCATCCAAGCGTAACATTATCTTTAAGCAGATGGTAGATAACATTTTGCTTTTACCTAATAGTATTTAGCTATAAACATTATTATTAATTTGTATTAGTCAGGTAGAAGCTATCAAATGCTAAAAACATAATGTTATTCTTAACGTACAACTGTCTTATACTTCCTTTACTAGTATTTGCTTATGAGCACATTCTTATTTATTACTAAACAGTATAGTAACCATTTTCATGTAGAATTTTTCTGCATATTAGAAAATTGTCTATAATTTTCAGTATAGTAGACAAACGTATATATTTTGTTTAGTATAGTAAACAATTGCCCATATATTTTGTATAGTAGACAATAACCTAAATGGTTTTATTATAGTAAACTATTATTCGCTATAATAAGAATATTATTCTTCTAGAATTTTTTTGAAGGTTCAATAATGTTCTTAATGTCAATAATCTTATTGATCTTTAAAATTGTATACAATTCTAGTTATTGGATATCTTAAAAATAGATTTACATCATTCAAAGATCATGTAGATTATCGTAGTGAAAGTTTATAACCAACAATATAACATCTTAATGACCTTTAAAATCAAATAAATTTCTTTTATTATCAATTTTATCGACCTGACTTGCAAGGACAATTTCTCCTGACCCCCAGCAAAAAAAATGAAAAAATGTCATGAATTGTTGTACCATTTTTAAAGATCTGGTATTTGAACCTATGAGGAGGAGAAACTCTGTTGTAGGCTCAAAATTGCAGATAGACCAGTCAATAGGAATTTTGTATACTAAATCATTTTACAACAAACCGATTTTGTCATGTCTCGAGGAATAGTTTGTAGGAAACACCACCTTAGGCAACAACGATTGTTAAGTGTAAAATTATTGAAACAACAAAAACCGTAAATTGTTTAATTTTTTATTGTTTTCGCTTATATTTTGAAAATTATTAGATGAAACGCTATACTTCCAATGGAAAAGTTGTCATAATTTTAAAACCTTTAAAATGGGACTTTGTAAGTTTTTATCGATTCATTTTTGACTGAGAAATATTATTTAAAATATTCCTAATATTTCTGATATTTTTGTAATAAGGTTTACTAATTTTATATTTGGTTAAACGTTTCATTTAATTCTCCTAAAAATGTTATACTTAATTCTGCGTAGTATGTACAGTGTACAAGGTGTATGAGTTTATAAAGGATTTTGACAGAAAATAACTATTTAGAATTTTAACGGATGTATAAAAATTGGTTTTCTCCAGTGCAAAGGCAAATAAATTATCGGAGATTGAACATTTTAAATTAAACTTACAAAAAGGATTACCGGGTTCTAAAGATCTTAAAAATGATTTTAACATTTGAAGAAAATTAAGTTAGTTACTTTGTTCTACTTACTTGGTAAAGCTTTACTATAGAATGCATAAGTACATATATTTGTATATTAAGGTTTACTATATCTGAAATACTGTTTGTTTTACTATCTAAGCAACCAAAATATTTGTTTATAATCTAAATTATGCTAAACCTAAAAAACCTTGAAATGTATAATTGATAGGAAGCATTATAAGGGTCATTTTGTCCTGTAATATAATTTGTCCACTGCCAAACAGCTTTAATTAAACTATATTGTTATAATTTCGTAGGCCTAAAACTCATCTCTGTATAAAAACACTACGAAAAAAAAAAAAAAAAAAAAAAAAACAACAACAAAAAATTATCTAATAAAGTGATATTTTTATTACAATAAATATGATTAGTTAAAAATAAATTATTTTTTAATAGAAGTTACAGAAGGACATACATTTTACCGATGTCGCAAATGAGGAGGACAAAATACAAATTGTTAATGTTTAATTAAAAAAACTTTGCATAAAATCAGATGAGGTAGATAAAACAATCTCAGCCAGTAAACAACATTTTGTTTTCAGTTTCAACTCGCTTGTTCATTTTGTTTTACTAAAATCACTTCCCATTAAAATTACTTCTAGAAATGTTTTATGGACAAGCTTTGTGGTTGTGGAACACGGACGGATGGAGGACGAAATTTAAGGGCTTATAGTATTCTGTCTATAACAACAGGCACTGTTTCATCTTCTCGTGGGGTTTAATGGTATTCTACTTGAAGTATTTATACAATTGAGTAATTAAAATTGTGACATTTGATAAAACCTAGGCAAGTCATTCTCCGGTTGTCAGCCCTTGAACATTTCCCGATACCATTTCTGAGACAATAAAAGAATGAAATCATAAACATTCGATGATACACTCTCGTCAGCAATTTAAGGAATACATTCAGTGCCAAAGTTACATTTTGTATGCATTACATTTAAGTCATCAATAATATGATATTCATATTCCCAATATTATCTATTAATAATTGTTTCTTCCTAGTTCCGTCATTATTTTTTTATTTTACATTACTTGAAACTTGGCAATAATTGTCAATATTGGAAACTGTTGAATTATCCTTTTGCATTCAATTTTAAAACAACAGTTTGTTCACTAAAATTAATATAATACTACAAAATATTCAAGTTAAACATATTTTTGTGAATTTGTATAAGAGACTTCAAAATTTTCATGAATGTGCACTTACGGGTCTCAAAAAATGTTAACTTTCCTTCTTTTATTGGCCATGCATGTTGGCATACGTATCGCGTGTGATAACTGTTTTATAATATGTATTGTAAATTTTAATTCAACAATTAACAAGTTCAAATAAGTATTGTTTTTCCGACTTGTTGAAAGATGGCAATACTGAGAATGAATGAGAAGAATGTAGAATTTATCTTTCTCCGTCCATTTTCTTTGAATTGGCCACTAACATCAGTAACGGAGTTTAGTCTAGGCGCGAAAGTCACTCAATTTTTTGAATTCGTTCACCTTGTAGTAGGTTCAAAGAGATAGTACTTAATCAATTCAACTTATGTTCTAAAACTCCAAAGACTTAGGCTATTGCTGTAAATAAAACGGCGTGATATAACTTTGTTTTATAATATTCCACCTCTTGAATTTATTTGTTACATTGGAATAACGCCAACAATTGCACACTACATTATCAACAATATATTGGCTGCCTTATAAGGTGGTTCTAGTGTAAAATATTGAAGAGTGTGTACTTTAAAAACACTTGTTTAGCCATTCTCCCTCCAAATGCGTCTAATGAATACAAGTGAATTATGTAATAATTTTATGATATACTGCGTTTCTAGTGAGTAGTAAATATATTTTTACTTTCTGTTAAACGAATTATTTATATGCTTTTTTTACACGAACTGCAATTATTGTTTTAAACTGAATCGAGTTATGTTTTACCTTTATTTTATACATGTTGTCTTATTTCGATAGCCTTCACAGATGGTAATGGCCGTTTTGCCTACGTATCTGGCAAAGTCAAAGTTACTTAACATGTTTTAATTATTTGCATTTATGTAATGCGCCTAACAGACATAGTAGACATGCAATATTAACACACAGAACACGGGTATGTAGATCCAGATATAGTTTACCGAGGTAAATTCTAGGTGGACCAAAGACGTGCATTGAAGTATGTCCTTGCTTGAGCCAGTACTGCTTTGTTTAATGAGATTATCTCTTTTAACAATGAACTTCAGTTTAAAAGATTGCCAAAAAGCATACATATCACCATATTTTTTATTATGGATTAAACATAGAAGTTAAATATATCCTTGAAATACTATAAACATAATGAATATAATGAACATCTTAGAATATACATTGCTGGTAAACTAATGCCGCGAAATGCTGTTATTATCAAAGCTCACGATGAAAAAGCCGTGCTCATAATGCAAGACAAGACTACGAAGAAAACACAACTAAACAATCTAACTTAAATCCGAATCACAGTTAGATTTTTAAATGTAGTTAAATAATAAGATCGTCGCCAACTGAGAAGGTAAATAAATACCACATGTGGAAGATATTTAAACTGTGAGGACTTCGACCAGCTTTTCTAAAAAAAAGATATTTATACCATATATCAATTCATTAAGGCAAAAACATTATGTATTAAATGTGTTTATCAAAACTATATATATTTATCATGTGTATACTTTTTGCACTGACAAGTTAACTCCTCCTTCTGATACACTTACGTTTAGTATATGCCATAACTAATTGTTTAAAGTATACCTTTTACAACTGTATTATTTTTACTAAAAAAGACATATAAGTATATATTTACCAATTTTGTAAAGATTGAATTAAAGTTTATATCAAAATGTTAATGGTTATCGCAACATTGCAATTTTATTCGAGATTAGATAGGTAGTTTTTTGTTTTTATAAAATAGTTACAACAAATACCAACTAAGTTAATAAAACAGAACCATGACTACAAACCAATATAATATGTATTCTCTGAATGTTTTATTTATATTTAAAAATATTGTTAACCAGTTAACACTAATAAATTTTATAACTATTATAGAAGTTGTATTAATGTTTATATTTTCTTTAAAGCTTATAATAACATTTATTTAATACTTTGATTTATAATTGTGTCAAAAAAACTAGATTCGATCTATAGAAAGTATTAAGAAGACAGTGTGGTTTTAAATAGGGACAACACTTTGAATATATGAGGAGTCTAAACTTAAAGCTTCTGTATTTTATAAATGTATGAGTTGTGCAGTAGAAAATTCTTTATGCTGTTCATGCATTGAAATATTACAAAAGTATTTATCTAAGTGTTTGGCAGTGGTTTCAGAGAACAGTAAGTGGTAAATGCACATCGATAATTTAAATTTGTTAATTACTATTCAATATGTTACGTAAGGTTTCACATTAATCTGTTGTTAAAGAGGTACTTAAATATCAATTCTTATTGATTTCATGGTAATACAGACAAATTTCATAGTGAATAAAAAGTAACTGGTTTTATTAGGCCTTCGTAGT
>JAGFPH010019472.1:0-15217 GCA_018207615.1 Philaenus spumarius
CTGTTTAGTCACAGTATGTTACCGATAACAGTATAATTATAATATTTCGTTGATATTATCACATTGGTAGGGTTCTAACTTAAACAGTTATTATTTTCTAATTTTAGGCAATATAGGAGGCACTGATAAACCCACTCAAATCTAATTGCAGCCAATCTGGCAACCCTGTTCCTATCGCGTATTAAAATGGCTGTTCATTGTCTATGTTAAAATCCCATAAGCGATTTTTGGTTTGTTAATTTGTTATGTTATATTTGTTTTAGAATGTTTATAATTGATTTCCGGCGATCAGTGAAGTGTCTAATTTCATTATATATATAGGAAAAAGTGATATATAGTGTAATTCTATTAAAACCTGTGGTCAAGCCGTTCTCAACTAGAACCAAAATATCAGCTGAGGGTCGTATAGTAAATTTACGCCCTTTATATTGTCTTTCAAGTTTTTTCAAATGGTCCTACGGCGCAAGTTTACTATTCGACCCTAGGCTAACCTATGGCAACAGAAATGCAAAAATAATTAAAAAAAAACCTAAAAGGTTCTAACCTATAGTATTTAGTCACAATATGTTTACCTGTATTCAACATTTAATAGTAGAATATAAAAATTAACAACGTCGCTGTCTGCAAAACTATTAGGCTAGGGTCGAATAGTAAACTTACGCTGCCGGTCCTAATTTAATTAAATTTGTTTTGTAGTTAGGTTTATATTTTCGCCTTCTCGCAAGGCCTATATTTTGGCAGGGTTATAACTTACAACCTATACACTAAAACCTGTAGAACTTGATCATGTTTTATTATGTCACACTATTTGTGAAATATATGTGTAAAGGAGATGTTATCCTGATCATAATCTTACTAACTTGGTAGGACTACTGCTCACGTAGGGTAATAGTATACAAAGAAGGGCGTCAACTTCAAATTTTATGATATTTTAGTTATATAATATGAGAAGAATTAACTAAAAAACTAAAAACTACATGTCGGAAACGTTATACAGATATTAATTAATATAAAAACTTATATATGTTTACACTTTGAATCATACTGTGACTAAAAACTGACAAATAACTAAACGTTGGAAACCGTGTAGATAAGTTAACCGAGCGATAAGAAAGTTCAAAGTCCTGCTTTGAGTGTTGTTCAATCAGTCTTATACTAATGACAATAGTGTTTTACATTCAATCCGATTTTTGTGAAGTTTGTAGTAATACGATAATTAGTTTCTGTATGTTTTTGTTAGTTCTTGTTCAATATATACACAAGAACTAAAATATATTAAAAAAAAATAATCTGAAGTTCTAACTTATAGTTTTTTTAGTCACATTATGTTTCCAATTTGTAAACATATATTATACAGGGTGCGGCAAAACCGACTAAGCAGTTTCTATCGAATATCACTCGGGCTGTGGTGGGGGTAGGCAGTCGCGCGTAGTCTGCCTTTGTTCCTTTGGCAATCCCATTTCAGTAGCCAACATGGTTTGGACCGGTGCACATCGTGGATTTGCTGTATTATGCAAACAACAGATCTATGATCGCTACACAACAAGGTTTTCGGAGACGGTTCAACATTACGCGCAACAATGCCGTTCCCAATGCAAACACGATTCGGTCCTGGGTTCGGCAGTTGGAGGAAACTGGTAGCACACTAAGAACAGATACACAAGGCACTAAGAACACCAGAAAATGTGCAGCGGGTGAGAACAGCAGTTCAACAATCACAGATGTGTTCTTCTCGAAAACATGCAGTTGCATTGGGGATTTCAGACCGCAGTTTGAGAAGAATTAATTCTGCAGTTTGATTTGAAGTTCCATCCCTTCAAAATAATGATTTCTTAAGAATTGCGCCCAGCAGACTATGTCAACCGTCAAAATCTGTGTAAGCAAATGCTTGCACAGATCCATCCGAATGCAGCGATGAGGCACATTTTCACACTAAGTGGATTCGTGAATATACAGAATTTTCGCTACTGGGCTGAAAATAACCCCAGAATTACTCAAGAAAGACCCCAACATTCGACTAAAGTGACAGTGTGGTGGCGCCGTATGACAATTTGGTGTGATAGGCCTGTAATTTTTTTTAAGGAGGAAGGCGTAACTGTTACCGTGAATTCCACACGTTACTTTTCAATGTTGCAAAATTTTCTGCAACCCAGAATTGACGAGATTGTTGAAGAACATGAATTAGGGAACTTCTGCCAGTCAGGATGGCTCACACAGCTCGAATTTCACTTCGTGTTTTGAGAGAAATGTTTCCAGGACGCCCCGTCTCTTTGAGGGGTAATGTCGAATGGCCTGCTCGGTCACCAGATTTGAGCATTTGCGATTACTTTCTTTGGGGATATCTGAAGGAAAAGGTGTTCAAAAGTCATCCTCATACCCTACCAGAGCTAAGAGAGCGGATTATTGAAGAAGTGAACGCCATACCTCAGGATATGTGTGCAAGAGCTTCTCGAAACTTCAGAGATCGTCAACAACAACGTATTGATGCTAACGGCCGCCATCTTGAAGACATCATTTGTAAAACTAAATGAATGTAAAATAGTATGTTCTACTAACATAAAAAATACAAAAATGTTCTCTCTATATATCGACATTTATTTTTCTATTGCTCCTCAAAACTGCTTAGCTGGTTCTGCCGCCCCCTGTATAAGTTAGTATGTTACTTATTGTATATTATTATTATTATTATTATTATCAGACTACAAGGAAAGGCTACATTATCATTTTCGTGCTATCAGTGAGGTTTACAACGGTAAAAACCTCGACGAATTGGACACTTCAGCTATACAGCTATCTGATACAGAAAGTGATCCAGACGACTTAATGTACCTAGGTTTTTTCATTATTAATGATTCCCGACATTTAATTTTTTGTTTTTTAGTTAGGTAGCCTATATAAAATTTGAAGTTGACCCAGTCTTTGTATACTCACGTAGTATTTTTTCATATCATATAATTATATTAAAGGCCTTTATATTATTATATTTTACAGATGATAAGTTTTGAAATAGAACAAAAGTATGGGCATAAATTAACTTACAGTGCCAGTCGTAGTATATTTAGCATAGTATGAGTTGCAGTATGGGCAAAACGAGTAAATACAAATTGCTTTTAGACTATATTTACATAGACCTAAGGTTAACATACAAGGAATTTTCCTTCAGTGGAGGAGTCCACCCCAAACTAATCTAACATGGTTGTTAACACAAATACAACATTATGATGAAGTTCTAGAATGTTTTTGTTGTACTGTCACTAATTCCAAAGTATGGCATACTGTAACTAAGCCAGTGGGTCATTTAGTCACAGTTTGTTCCTCTGAGATAATTTTAACATTACAAACAGTGACAGTTTAATGGGCAGAATAGAATCGAACACACAAAGTTGTGTGGAAATTAGAGCAAACTGTAAACTTTTTAAAGAAGAAAAACGAAACAGCTAATGAACTTCATTGCCTTCTTTTACATCATTGTTTTATTATGTTAGTAACAAGTGTTTGACATTTCTGAATATACAAAGTTACAGTTTGTAAAGTTAAACATAGCATATTAAATATATTCTCGTCAATCTGTCCAAACCAAGGCAATGCTTATAGTTTGGTACCACTACTAACTACCATACCCTAAAAAATGGTCATCAGCTGCTATGATCTCAATAAGAAAGCGTATTCTGAAGTTATTTCAAATGTTTTTACAGAAGTGTAAGGACATTTCAAAGACTGCTTCTGACACCAATTGTAAGGATGCGGCTTATATCGTAGAATCAAACACAATTTTCCAGTTATGCATTTATTTCAAACTAACAATTATAATTAAGCAGCTCTACACGTGTTACCGGTCCGACATTTTCACCCAGACTGACTTTTCTACCAAATATCTCTTGGGTTCACTGTCCTCACGACAGCTCAGCAAAATCGGCACATTCCAATGAAAAACAATAACTTTGCAGATCCAGGTAGTGGCAAGTTTTTCAACACCATAAATTTAATGAAAACCTGCGCCAACATATTGGTCGTCACAAAAAAGGACAGCACTCAGTTATTTTTCCCACAAAGTACAAGACGAGTTTCTTGATTTTATTGGAAATCAAACGAGGGAAGACATTATTAAAGATATTAAAGCAGCTAAATATTTTTTCTTAAATTTTTGACTGTATTCTGACATAAGTAAAAATGAACAGATGACTAAAGTTATCCGTTACATTAAATTTAGCAGGAAAGGGCCTGAGATTTGTGAAAGTTTTTTGGATTTTTTTACTGTGAGTGAAAAAACAGGTGAGGGACTTTTTGAAAGTATCACTGAAAAGCTGAAACAGGATAGTTTACATTTGAAAAATTGCAGAGGTTAGTCCTATGATAATGGAGCAAACATGGTTGGGAAATAGTCCAAGAAAACAAACTGGCCTATTTTGTTCTTGTACCATGCTCAGGCCACTTCTTAAATTTAGTTGGAGTTCATTCAGCAGAGGCATGTGTTGAAGCACAATCATATTTTGGTATTGTAAGCAGTCTTTACAACTATTTTCATTGTTGAACATCTAGGTGGAAAGTACTAAAAAACATGTACCTCTTACGTTAAAATAAGAAATCAAAACGAGATGGTCAGCAAGGCTTCAATATGTGGAGGTTTTATAAATATATGGACAAAGTGCTCTAATAAGCTCTTCAAGAATGAAACTTCCATGAATTTTCATCTCCAGAAACAAAATCTGAAGCTAAATCTCTAATCTTCAGTTTGAAAAATTGTTGAGTTTGTTGTGATGACATGCTTTTGGTATGGTGTTCTCAAGAAAATTGATCGAGTAAGTAAGTTTTTACTAAAAGAAGACGCTATAGTAGATAAGGCTGCAAAAAACATACAAGGTTTTTTAAATTTATTATCTTCAACTAGGGACTTAACTGTTTCAAAAGCAATTGTTGAGGCAAAGTTTATATCAAGTAATATTGGCTTTACAACAGAATACAGAGAAACAAGGAAGAGGAAAAAAGAAAATGTCAGGGGGAAACATGTGAAGATGGTGCATCAAATCTTACGGCAGAAGAACTTTTTCGAAAATCACTTTTTCAAATCAGTGATAGAATTATCAGTGAGCTAACAAGCAGATATGATGCATTGAAAATGATTGCTGACAAGTTTAGTTTTCTGTGTGGGGATGAAACTAAAAAACTTGATGTGGATAGTTTAAAATGTAAGGCTTCAGAGTTAGCTAGATATAATATGATTTAAACGAAGAAGAATTTTCAAAAGAAATAAAGAGCTTTAAGTTTCACCTTCTAACTACTGAAGATGGATTGGTAAGATGCAACAGCAGCATCTATGCTCCAAATCTATATATATAAAATTCAATGTATGTCCGTCTGTTTGTACGTTTGTATGTTTGTCCTTTATGCGTTACCAAACCGTCCATCCGATTGCTTTGAAATTTTGCATAGTAACACAGGTTAACCCTGGGAAGGTCTTAGGCCATTTACCGAAGTCCTAGGACATTAGGGCTACGCCCCAGTGGCCCTCAAAGTTTCAATGTTAATCTTATGGAAGGTCAATCTTAAGGAAGAAGAAGAAAGATTTATTTTGATTTTATCAGGGGCACAAAAAACAGCTGTTCGTATGAAAAGCTTAAAACAGCTGATTTTGATCAACAACTGATTTGGATCAAAAACTGAATATAATTTTAGGTTAGGCCTACAATGAACTTTTTTTTTTTTACAATGAACTAAACACCCATTATTAGTATCAGGTTGATTTGTCTATCCGTGCAAAGCCGGGTCGGGCCAGCTAGTATTATATAAAAGCAAGCTGGAAGAAGGGTATCCAAACATATATGTAGCTCTGAAAATCTTTTTAACACTTCCAGTGTCTGTAGCAACCGGATAAAGAAGTTTTAGAAAATTGAAGCTTATAAAAACCTATTTAAGAAATGCTGTGAAACAGCAAAGACTAACTAACTTAAGTATTATTTCCATTGAGCATCAAATGGCCTCGTTGATTTCTTTTGATGATATAAAAGAAAGAACATTTAATATGATATTTGCAGCAAAGAAGACTCGAAAGATTAATCAATGGATTGAATACTATCTTTTTGTTTTTATGTTGTCATTTAACTTTATAAAGTGTATATGCATTTATTTTTATTACAAATACTCTTTTCATAGAATTATTTACTTGTTCATCCATGGTACTTTTTGAATATTTTGTGTTATGTGAATTGTTATGTGAATAAAATTTATATTTCATTAAAATAATACTTTGATTCTCCAACCTTGTTTGATTCAACCTCATATATATAATTAAAGGACAAACACAATTTTTTTGTAAGTTCTACAATTTTTTATTGAGTCTTGCCGACCAAGGTTTCGCCCGTGATGGCATTGACGAGGCAGTTTTACAGACTGAAGAATATTAGAAAACAAACGTGTTTAAAACATAGAACAGTTACTCACAACAAAGAAAAAGGAAAGATAGTGGAAGGGGGCGTGGGGTGAGTATGGTCATAAGGTTGACAATGGGTTTAGTAGAGGCGAGTTGGACAAAAATTCTACCTGATCGTTAAGTACTAGGCTAGCATCTGTACAAAATAATCTCTTAATTTCTAACATTTCCAAGGAATTTAATTTCCTACTTTTATCATTGACATGGAGAATCTTAAAGTTAATGTTATTGGAAAAATCTGACACTAAATGATTTTTTAGATGGTTAGAGAAACTAGAGTCGTTATGACCCAACCGCCAACTTCTTTCATGTTCACTTAACCTACATTTAAAACTACGGCCTGTTTGGCCTACATAAGCTGCATTACAGATGATACAAGTTAGCTTATAAACACCACATTTTTTCATTTTAAACACGTTTGTTTTCTAATATTCTTCAGTCTGTAAAAATGCCTCGTCAATGCCGTCACGGGCGAAACCTTGGTCGGCAAGACTCAATAAAAAATTGTAGAACTTACAAAAAAATTGTGTTTGTCCTTTAATTATAATGGAATTCTACCAAGTACCTTCGGTCGTCACTATCAATCGTATCATATATATAACATTAGGCTTTTTGGTAAATAAGATACCTTGGGGGGGAGGGGGGCAACAGTAAAGCTTGCCCCCTGACAATAATTGTAGGTCCGACCCTGCTCTTTCATTTGATGTTTTTGTTTGCTCTTGGTCTTCGTTCTTATCATACACAAATAGTTTTGTTTTAATTAAATGTTTTCTTTTTTTCCAGACAACACAGCAGGATAGAAATGCAAAATTGCTAGATATATTAGTAGGAAAATGTGATGGCTTTGAACAGTTGAAAGCAGCAACCAAAGTTTGGTATAGTTGGATTTTTAATTTGTTGAATGACGTAAATAATTTAGCTGATGACGAATATTCACTAGCTATAGAAGGAGGTGTACCTCCAATTCCTGTTCACAATGTAACAAGAAGGAGTTTAGTAAGTTTATTGATAACTAATCAAATAGATGAAAAGTCATAAATTGCTAATTAATAATTATTATAACGCATAACATTAAAGATCATTAGGCCTACTGTTAAATTTTATCCTCCTAGTAGTCTGTTTATAATTCTGTAATATATTCGGGTGTTAGTTTTAGTTTATAAACTAATGGAAACTAACCACTAAACAGTTTAAATCGAGAGGCATGTGCTAAGCTATTTACATGGCAATTTCAAACTGTCTGAAGGGGTATTATTATTGTGTTTAAAGAATACTAAGTAAAATGTCTTGTTGTTTTTTTATATTTTCCATGTTACAAAAACATGTTTATTCATACTTTGAATTTATAAAATTGCTATACTCTCTTTTCGTATTGTATCTATTCATACTTTTTGTTATTTTCAAAATACATTTTTTAAATTTCTGTAGAGTGGGTAAATTTATGACAATGTGGAGCTTTGCTTTTGAAAGAGACAGAAAGCATAAAATATGACATTTTGAGAGTAGATGTAGACATTAATTATTAAGAAATTCTGCTTTAAAATGCTAGAGCTGAGAAGTAAAAAAACACAACTATACAAACTGGGTTTTAGTCCATTGAATGACGGTTTTCTTCAGAATTCTTTTGGGAAATTCCGATTGACGTGAAGTTTGAAGAGTAATTAGAGTGACCTAGTACCGGTGCAAGGCTTTACCTTGGGGGTAGATGTCCCCCGTACATGTTATTATTAAGGGGGTGGAAATTATTATATTCAAAATAACTAAACGAATCGGTAGAGAAATAAATTCCAAGCTATAGGTTTTCTGTAAAGTTATTTTGATAAGTCAATACTTTTTGAGTTATTCATGATTGAATATGTTGGTTTTCATAAAAAATCATGTTTTTGAACAATATTTTTCGAATAACACAAAAACTTTACATTTTATCAAATAAATTGTAATGAACAAATATAAAGCTTATAAAAAAACAAGAAGATTGTTTATTTTTAGAGTTTCTGTAAGTGTAATATGAACAGAGTTGATTGAAGGCGACCAGATATAATAATTTTCATTTATTGGTTTTAAAGTTTTTTGTCTGACAGGCCTATATTATTTTAATTTATGTGAAAAAAATAAATTTATGATTCTTAGACCAAATATCTTTTACTATTCAATTTATCTACAATGTCTAATAGCGTGTTCTTTTAATTTAATTTTTGTTTGAGCAATTAGGTTTATGTTGATATTTAGTTTTATGTTTTAATTTTCACTTGATAATTATACACTCTCAAAACATTGTGTTTTATATAATTGGCATACCCAAATGTTGGCAAATATCCAAAAAACCATTGTATAATATGAACAATCCTTCATTAGAACCAGTTTTAAACAGAACAGATAACATAATATATTTAAAGTAAAATGTGTGTTACATTAAAAGAATAATTTTAATAATAATCAAGTCATGAACAAAACTAGGCAAGACGTTTCGTCTCTTACTATTGTAGTACAATTTAATATTAGTTCTAAGTGTACTATTAATTATTGTTTATTTTATAGTTGGAAAATGTACGTAAAGAATTGCGTTTATTGAAAAGAGGACATTATCTGGTTCTAAGAGGTATGATAGGTTGTGGAAAATCATGTTTAGCTGCGGAATCATTAAACCAACCTCTAATACAAGAATGTTTCAAGGTAAGTTAAGTATAAAATTATTTTTTATTACTTTACTAACAATTTAATTATAAATTAACATCATCAGCAAATTAGCCAATTAGAGCTTCACAATTTATATTTGTATCGTTATCTCAAGGAAATATTATTAAGTTAAAACACTTGGTAAATGTTTTGGGCGGACAAACAAAAAAGCCTGTATCCTTAGTTCTGTCATATATATGGGCTGAAAGTTACCATGGAAATTCCTTGAGATCCAAATTGCAACGGTCTTGTAGGGTTTAGTCGCAAGTGATGGAAGTGATTGACTATCAATTGTGACCGAGTGCCCCACTCTCCTCTTCTAACCTAGGTGATGATGTAGTAGCAAGTAATGAGGTTAAAGTGGTTGATTTTTGGAACACCAATTTGTGAATGTTACAGGATTTATATTTATTGAGAACAATTATTTAGCTACTTTCTTATATATAAAATAAATATGCAATGTGTTGAGAGATTCCAATTCTCAGAATAGTAATTAACAACCTAGTACTTAATGATACAAAATAATATAAAAACCACTAATCACTAATTTTCATAAAGTTTTCTTGGTAGACCATGTTTCTTTTACTTGTCTTGTTTTTCATAACTGCTTGACTCGCCTGAACAATATATTAAAACTAACACTAACAGTAAAGTATATAGTGAAATTTGACCAAAATTTATCATAACAATGTTTAAATATTGAAAAAAACAAAAAATAACCAAGTTATTTGAAATGATAAGTGAAAAATTATAAGCCTCCTGAAATAATGTAAACACTGGTTATACAGCTGACATTCTCATGTCTAAAACTATATTTTTATTATTACTCAATTTATTTTGTTTATTATTTTATGACTTTCTTTCAGGGCAAAGTTTTTTGGTTAAGTGCAGGGAGTGAAGTATCAGATGACGTATGGGGATTGCAGGCAGAACTGTATGAACGTATCTTCTCAGACGAACTTAACAGAGATGTTAAGAGAGCTTTGGCCCAACTTAAAAACAGGTATTTTGATATTTAATAAACTGTACCAGGAACTGGCACATACTTTCTCACAAATATATATAACTTACTAAATGGATTCACTGTGATTTCATATAGCCCAAGCAGCAGGGAGTTAAAAATGAAGTTACCTGGAAAAAAGTGCGGGAGAGATGAAACTTGGTAATATAGTACATTTTGACATCCTAAAAAACATACTAAGTTTGAGACCCGCCATCTTTGAGCTTTCGCCGCCATCTTGGAAAATGGTAGCAAAATTTAATTTTCTAAAACTTTTGTTTCAAAAATTTTTCTGTGAAATAAACCGTTTTTGAGTTTATTGTACGTAAACAAAATGCATTGCGGTACATTAACCGTTTAAATTTGTAAAAAAATTAATAATGTAATTAAATTAATTAAGTGTTCGTGTGATTCTAATGCAGTATGATAAAAAGTATCGTTCATAACTTGTAACTAAAGTGTTTTTTGATGCTTGTTCGTTAACACCACGATCTCTCATCATAAACAGCCGCGCTAGGTACTAGTGATGAAATATACTCTTAACTGGACTATTAAAGTTCTTTTAAATCTTGAATAGAATATAATTTTGTAAAAATAAATCCCAAACTGTCATTGTTGAAGACAAGAACATATTTATATTACCATGGATACAGGACAATTATTAACAAAACAATGTAATTATCATTAGATTTCTGAACATCATGAAGGTTAGTCGCATTCATTCTATCAGGCTCACTCTTTCCGCGGAGAAGAAAATGTCGATCGTCCGAGAACTGCACAGGTTTCTGTACCCTGCACAGGTTAAGAATGTGTAGCGCGAGGAAGATCCGTACTTCGTTTCATCATTTGGTACGGTGATGGAAACCAAGACGGATCCGAACTGCGCTCCATTCTGAAAACGCGTTCTGATGTAGATCTGAATTCGAGTTCACAATCTGTGTATGCGGAGGGAACTGGATGGGGTTTGAGGGTTGTCCGTTTTCATTTCTGCGGAGATCGAAGTGACCGGCGTAGTTCTGAATGTACCTGACTTGATTTTTGTCCAGACAATCGACAAAGCCCTCAACTGTAGTCTGATTTGAAATGTGTAAAGCTTAATCAGAACACATTGGAATCAGCCAAGGTGTACTTTTACTTGTAAAATTACGTACAACTTGTTTTGTTTCTTAAAGTTTTGCTGGTTAAGTTCATACATTATCTGCTTTAGACTTACATTTGAGCGTCAATTTATATATCTAAATCAATAACATATCAATAAAGTTGCGATAAAATATATACATTTAAATTTCAAAGGAAAATATACATTTTCATAAAAAAAACATACATTTTTAACAACCGTTTAAATATCTTTAGAAAACTATTGACTTATTCGTTTTAAAAACATTTGAATGAACTGTAGACCTGTTTTCATTTTTCACACTTTGAACGTCTATTTCGACTGGTCTATAAGTACTAAATAATTAATATATAGTAATAAATTATTATCGTTACCTTTTTGGTACCATCATGTGACTTCTTTTCTGTCTTATTACAAAGACGCATTTCGGAGCCAAAACTCCATCTTCAGTAGATCCCTCCGTAGAGGTCGTGAAAACTTAAAACTTCGATGAAACATACAACAATACACACACAAATACAATTACCTACACGTGTGTACATTCAGACAGTTTATTAGATGCACACCGTTTTATGGTCCGCGAACTATTGGCATTTGTTTAGGCCAAGTTTTGTAGATTAAATAAGTTGGTCATATCAGTTAGTCATATCTCATTACCGTCTCGTATAATGAGAACTTGTCATTGAGAATGTTATTTTGTTATTGTTTAAATACTTTATATATTACTTCGGCTCGCTTTAGAATGCCAAAGTATTGAAATCATGCGATAATTTTGTGTTTGTCTGTTTTCCTGTAAACACGATATAATCACTCACAGACGTTGTAGAAAACTTCTGGTGGTACCAAAATCTTCATAATTTTATTGCAGAGTTAACAAGTTTTTGAGCTTTCTAGCGCTGACGTAGCGCGTCGGGAACACGTTTTTGGGTAAAAATTTTGAAAATATTGGGTCAAAATTATTAAAATTCAGTGTGGGGTATCGTTTTATATGTTTTTGGGTTTACGAAAAAACCATATTTAGAGTTAAAAAGTCATAGCGCATCGGGATCACTTTTTTGGGTCAAAATTTTGAAAATATTGGGTTTACATTTTGAAATTACAGTGTAGGGTAACGTTTTATATGTTTTTGGGTATGGGAAAACCGATTTTGACAGTTAAAAAGTCATAGCGCGTCGGGGTCACGTTTTTGTGCTATCTTGTGTTTTGTATTTATAAAAGCTGCATGAATGCGATAACTTTCACCTGAAATTTATGAATTATTTACTACAATTTGTACTATATTATTGAACTATATTTATTATTGCTACTATAGTTATTTTAATAATAATAATTATTATTGTTATTTTTCACTGTACTAGCTTCCACACCACCCACGAGGTAAAGTTTTTTTACTGTGGTTTTTACTAGTAATCTAGAGAGAAACGTTATCATTACGATTTGTGCGTTCTTTGATCTCTTTGAGTTTGCATTTTCTATTTAGTATTCCCCGTTTTGAATCTGTTTTGTGTACTCTTGCAATTTTTGAATTGCATGTCTGATGTAGAGGAAACATGTTTCAATTTTGCCATTTTTGGCATTTTAGCCTACGGATTAGTAGAAATTTATAATAAATTTATTGTTACCTTTAAAGGAAAACCTAAGACATCGAGATACGCTGAACACCTCATTGATAACTGCCATAATTACTCCAACATAGACAATAATATGGAAATCTTACACACATGTAGTAAGGGACGTTACATGAGCGCCTTGGAGGAGTTCGAGATTTATAAAGCGTTCAAACAAGAACCTAAAAACATATTAAATGAACAACTTTCGTACTCCTCCAGTACCTTATATGACAGCGTAATCAAAATGCAAATAAAGGAACCTGCGACTCAAGGTTAAATAACGATATCAATTTGACAATAACTAGCCAGTAGCGAACCGTTCGCCGTCAAGTGAGTAGCCTACTAACTAATAATTCACGTGTCTAACTTTTAACTGTATAGTCAATGTATATAATGTGTGTTTGTGTAAATGTTTGTAATGTTCGTGAAATGTAATAACAGTGCTTCTTAAACCATAACGAAATCCTAATGGAACGAATATAACCTTAAGGATCTGATGATGGGCTCACGCATCCTGAAACCTAGGTAATCATTTTACCAACAATGGATTAGTGACGTACCAAATAAAAGGTAACAATAAATTTATTAGGAAACATGTTTTATATGTGCAGAAACCTTACAAAACGGTACTGTAACAACTGTGATACGGAAGGGTGTCACTGCTTTTAGAGAAGCAAGTATTAAAAGAAACGACGGCAAAACCGAACGAGTTTTGAAATATGTATAATCAATCATCGTGCATGATTCATGTGGAAAAAGCTACACACATGAAAAAGTAATTGCAGCATTATTGTGTTGCAAAAGTGTTAATGAAGCTTTATTAACACAAGCAACTCGATCGACTGTGCCAGTATTTAATTCTAAAGAAGAATGTTTTTTGTGTGGCGAAAAAATTACTTTAGAGTTTATACTGAATGAAAAGAAAATACCCCTCGCCACCAGTGAAATTGTTTATGACCTGCGCACAAATATGATGCGAGATAAACTTTTAGGATTTGCTGAGAGTCACGGGGATGAATGGGGAAGCAAAGTTGTTAATCTCCTTCAGAATGTTTCTGATTTAGTAGTCGCAGATGGAAACTACCCCATATACTTTGAGTACTTTTTTTCAAGATGTTATTTTAAAAAACAAACATGGTTCCCAAGTGTGTTGCTTTGTCTCATTCTTTAATTGCTGCAGCACGACCTAGGTCATTTTTGTCACCTTGCAAATTGGAACGGCTGCATACTTATACAAGAAATAGATCAAGAAAGCTTGAGGTTGGACGTTTAATCCTCTCTTTGAAACTGGTATACAATTAAATTAATAATTATTATTACTATTATTGTTCCAAAACAAATGATAGCAATAATAGTTGAATAATATAATAAAAAAACGGTACCAGATAACTGCCACATATTTTCTCCCAGTTGAAACTTTATACCTTCCCAAGAGTAGCATAGGAGGTGGTTATTTAGAATTGCAAAAGTAGGACATACCATGGAAAATGTTAGATGCATGTAACACACATCTATATTATATTATTATTATTATTTAAACTATTCAATCGATTTCAAACAAATTTGCACCAAACATGTCAATTAGGCCTGCATAGATGTACGAAAAAATATTTTGAAAAAATTTGAAAAACAACCCCCTTTTTGGCCAAAAACCCCCAAAAATCAGTTATTATTATTATTACCTAAATGAGAATTTTTAGAAATGTGCAGTTTTTTGCATGTGGTAGGGCACATTAAGGGCTACAAATAAGTCAAATTTTATCAAAATCGTTAGAGCCGTTTTTGAGAAATTTTAATTTTTCTCGTTTTTTTGCCATTTTTGGGGGGTAAAACCCCTTAAAAATCAAAAATTAAAAGAAAAATTAGAAAAACTCGTGGAGATATTCCAGAACTACACCTACATACCGAATTTCATCCAAATCGGACCATTGGTATGGTCTCCAGCTCTGTACATATCCTAACAGACACACACAGACACACGTACATACATCACCAAAAAACTACTTTTATGGGTTCAGGGAGCACCAAAACAAATAATTCCACTAAAAATATTTTTGGGAACAGATAATTCCACTAAACATTTTTTGGGGGTTCAGGGAGCACAAAAACAGATAATTCCACTAAAAATACAAATTCAAAAATTTTGACGAAAACAACACTTTCTCCTTATACTACGTATAGGGTGGAGAAAGTAAAAAATGAACACATTTTCCTAATTTGCATGATTTTAAAACAAACACATTTTGTTGTAATTTCAGTTTTCTGATGTGCTGATGTTGCTTGAATATCAGACTTAATGGCTTATAAAAAAAATATATAATAAAATACAGTAGAGTCCCACTAATCCGAACCCCGCTAATCCGAACCCCGCTAATCCGAACCCCGCT
>JAGFPH010019474.1:0-14871 GCA_018207615.1 Philaenus spumarius
GATTTTTTGGGGGTTTTTGACCAAAAAGGGTGTTGTTTTTCAAAAAATGTCAAAACCTTTTTTCGTGCATCTATACAGGCCTAATTGACATGTTTGGTGCAAATTTGTTCGAAATCGATCGAATAGTTTAAATAATAACGATAATATAAAATCAGTAATTTTTGTAAAATGATAAAAATATATTGTTAGAGACTTATACTATAAACATTATCCAAATTTTGAAAAAATCTGATAAAACTCTGTAGCAAAAAAAAAATGTTTAGTTTTTTTTGTGTGATTTCTAATATTTGCTGACTAATTTGTATTGGGCAACTTCAGATTTGTGTTCAAAACACCAAAAAGATAAAGAGTAAGCCATACAACATAAAAAGAACTACACAAAAACTTTCCACTTCAAATTTTTAGTAGCAAGGAACTACTGTGTAATAAGTTTATTGAGTTGGTTTCATCTGAAAAGCCACTATTTCACACCAGAAGAAACTGGTATTCTAAATATATTTTAACCAGTGCCCTACAAACCAATGTTGGAGGTGAGGATAGTTAAGAACTTCTAAATGAAAATAAATATAGATCAAAAGAGTTACTCCAATTAAAGATGTTTGACTTACTCTGTCCAATTTCAAGATGGCGGCAGTTAACCCATAACATTTTCATTTTACAATTATATTTACCAAAAGTCAATATTCCATGCAAGGTAAGTATGAGTACGAAATTAGTATAATTATTGAAGAATGTTTGTTGTTAATTAGCTGAACTAATTCAACTACTGCTTACTATTAACTAGGACTTTATTATTTTTGTTGTAACTTGGAAACATTGATTTAGCTTTCTTAATTTGTATAAAACAAAACTTTTAATAATTTTACTCAATGTACAAAAAATCTATTCAACATTTACTCCTGTTATTAAAACTTGCGCGTTATTGTTTTTTAAAGCTTAATTTTGCGTGTAAACACTCCTCGCCTCTCATCTATCATAAACATTCCTTTCCCACGGAATGAAGGGACTCTATTACCAGCACTTACAAAAATCGAGAGTTTGCTAAGTTTACAATTTTTAATAAATAGTATTAATACTAATACACATATTAATTATTGTTGTGAATGATAATGAATCTAAAATAATAGTCTAGTATCTAGGGTAGACCCCTGCGAGCTACGCATTCCAACCTAAACTTGCTCCTCTCGCACTGCGCGAAATAGTTTATAAAACCTATTTCTGTTACACGGATGATTTATTTTGTCAAGATTAAATTAAAGTTTATTTTATAATGTTTTCAAAATGAGAAATTGAAGTTTCCTTGTACTGTATATTCACATGTGTTTATGTATTACAAAACTACCACGTTTTCTGGGCGTTCTATCTCTAATATTATTTATATTAGCCTACACGCAAAATAAATAAAAAGAGAAAAGAAGTAAGTTATGAACTTAGAGGCATATTTTAAGACTATTATGTTTTGTTTACATTCACACACATTAAAAAAAGTAGCCTAAATAATAAACGATAGGCCTATACTGCAAAATGTTTCGGAACAGATATTTGTATTATAACACGGTATTTTTTTTGTTAATTGCTTTGATTTTGTTTGCTTTTATATTGTTAACCTAACCTAAACAAGTGATGTGTTGAAAAGACATCTCCCGAGGTCAGCTGTTTAGATAAGTTGATAGTAAAAAAGTATTACTGCAAAATTAATATCTGGAAATATGTATCAATAGGTTTGTAACCTAAAACAAACAACAACAGAAAAGTGCACGATTAAATATAACGATAAAATAAAATAGATTTTTCATAATCTTTTGATAATAATTAGGCTACATTTTCTTTCATTTAAAACAAACCGCACGAAAATCAGCCCGGTAGATCTCCAGAAATAGTTATCAATAGGGTCCCCAAACGTTTAAGTCTATGCTGAATTATTATATAAGATAAGATTTATTGTTTCGACATTTTTTTATTAGTTTAAATTGTGGCAATAGTAATGAATATTCATTTTTATGTCTCCAGTTGCAATAGTTTAACAACTACGTTAATGTATATCTATAATATTAATAGTTAGTAATGAATAATGGATTGTGTTAATAATAATGCATTGAATAGTTAATCTAAAATTGTGTTGTTATAGGCACGCTCTCCTTAAAACGAAGAACTGAACCGAAAACGAACCATTGTTAATAATTTACACTATTTCCTCCGATTTAGAACTGAACAAAATTGAATCGAACTTATTATTGAATATTCAGTTACGGTAAGTTTTAAGTAATGTAAAGGTGAAAAGACACTGCCGTCACGTCACGTGATGGCACGTCAAGGGCTAAAAGTGTGGCATGTTGTTTTGAATGGTATGTCAATGGACTAGAATTACATTGTTGTCACCTCACATCTCGGGCATAACGTCACAGATTTCACTCGTGAACTCACGTGACAAAGATCTCTGCTCACACACTTTCGGGAGACGTGAGCTCACGTATTTTCCAAATCATTTCAGTTCAGTTAAACTATTTTGCAATAATTCGAAATAAAAAAACATTAGGCCTATTTTGTAAAAATTGGTATGCATATAATAACGTAATATCAAGCTCCTTTCTTTTTTTTTTGTGATGTGCGACTTCCAGTTCAGTTTTGAATCCCAAATCATTCCGAGATATTTAACTTTATCCTGTATGTTATTACATATTAAAAGAAAGTTAAAAATATTATATTTTATTTGCTTTTCATTTCATATTGATACATTAAATAGTTTTGATTTTATGAATATTATAAAATAGTAATTAGTGTTGTAAGATTTAGATATGATTTTATGCAACTATAGGCCTATTTGTTAAAATGTTGTAGGCCCCTATCTATATACATTGATATATATAAAAATAAAGATTTTACAATATTATTTTTATTTGCTTTTTATTAGATATTGATCAGGCACGGACTAACAAAGAAATGATCTAGAAAGTTGTGTTACGGTGACGGTGCGTGACAGCAGTATTCCTTCTTCGCATGATATTACACTAAATAAGTGACAGTGTGACATCACGTGACGTGACGGCAGTGTGTTTCTACTTTTACTCGTGCGCAATGTATTCGTAATATCTGTACAGGGCGCGCGCGCTAATCGCGGCGATCCATCTCCTGTCGGGTTTTTCAACGAACACTGCCTATTCACCGTTCATATTTGGACGGGAGCATGAAAGGTTTGTCGTTTTCAGCGCACATGTGATTATTGTTTTTCAAGATATACATTTTCCAGTGATTAAATATGGATTGTTCATAAACGAATTTAATGAAAGTAATAGATTCCTTCAGAAACCAAATCATTTTTGGGATCCTCTGCATAAGGATCATTAAAACAAAATACAGTATAGGTATATGAAAGCAGATGCTTGGAGAGAAATATCTGCGGTCCAGTGTAAAACAAAAATAATATCATTGTGGAAAGGTCCCCGAATTACTGAATTTATATAAAACGTAGTAAACAATTTTTTTATTTTTTTTCAAAATATAAAAAGTTTTGTAAATTAGTTTGGTTTTGTAATAAGTTTTCGTTTTTGGTATTTTAAGTTATGTATTAATATTGCTAACGTAAAAGTAATTCGTAAATTGTCAAAATTAGGAACAAAATTTAAATGGTTCAGCAAGAAGCGTAACAATATATTTAAAAAATCGAATGATGCAAGGAAGAAAAGTTCTTTACTTTTTAAGGTAAAATAATATTAGGTAGACTATGTAATACATAACACTATCATTTACTGTAATCCTGGCACAAATTAGTCTGGTTATCTATCAAAGTTATATACCCTCAAAATATACACTAAACTTGATATTATTTAGGTCCAATTTCTAGGAAAGCAGATTCGATTGAAAACCGAACTGAAAATTTACTTAACTTTAAGTTCAGTTATCAGTTTGGAGAAAAAATTGCCTTTAGCTGGTGATTCAAATCAGCTGTTTTTGTTATTATATGCGATTGGTTGCTACGGTAGTGAATACAAAATAGGATTGTGTAGGTCATAACTATACATTTTAAAATCAATATTTGTCATATTAATAGACCATCAAAAGAAATTCTATGCATTTTCAGTAAAACTATACCCAGAACACTTAAAATAGGTACATCAACCAATAAATTACCCCTATTGATAGTAAATTACAATTATATTTAACCAGAGTTGGGACTAACAAATAGAGTAACTAGTTAGTTTTTTGACTAACTTATAACTCTACTCGTTAGTTTTTTTAGCATTAACTTCTCTGTAACTAGTTAGAAAAATGAGTAACGAATAGAAATTCTAACGAGTTAGATTTATAAGCAAAGGAATATTTTGAAAAGGACCATTTCGGTCAACAAACAAGCAGAAACTCGAACAATGGGTTTGTTTAGTCGGAGTTGGCCCGTTATGAATTCTCGGAATAGCGATAAGGAAAGTGCGCTCAACTCAAGGTTGTGTGAGGGGCTGGAAAAGAAAGAACAAGGGACTAGAATAGAATGTTGGGGGGAGGGGGTTGGGTTGTCGACTTTGTCAAACCAATTTATAGAGATCTATGATCTTACAAAATATTTTTTAAAGTCATGGCTTCTTATATATTTATTATTATATATTTATAATATATATATTAATGGGATATGAGTAGAAATAAATTATAAAAATCTACATAAAGGCCTACCTATTATATTTTCTTAGTTTAAAATTGTATCTAGGCCCTTTTAAATTTATATAAATTAAAAATATTATATCTTTTATAAATTATAAGTGTTTGTTTGGGAGTAAATAAGTTATTATTTTCTTATAGTAGTCTACAAGTTATTTACTACTAGCCTATATAAATTAATGTTTTTCAATTTCTAGTTACCATTGTTTGGTCTAAAAAATAATTTATATGTTACTGTACTTTGCACATTTTGTAGATTTTTCGTTTTCTTTTAAATAAAAACAAATGTTTTACCTGACACAAACATTCTAAACAATACCTGGGAAATATTTAAAATAACATAACAATACGTAATTTTGTTTACTTTTTCTAGTTGAAGTAAATAAAAAACCGACTAACTTATAACTTTATTTAGTTACTTTTTTGGAGACTAACTTCTAACTTTAATCAGTTACTTTTTTGCTGACTAACTTCTAACTTTATTCAGTTAGGATTTTTCCTGGCTAACTTATAACTCTACTCAGTAATTTTTTTGATCGACTAACTCTAACTTCTATCAGTTATACTTTATTAGACTAACTTTCCCAACTCTGTATTTAACTAGGTATGTTGTGTTTTTAAATAATTTCTGTACATATTCATTTTAACACTTTTACTGCCAACCCTTATGAGTGAAAATTTACCTCCAGGCCACAGAGTTTTTTTCATTTGTATCCCAATGACTTAAAATACATATAAATATTTATTTTTGGTTGTCAAAATTTATTTGTGTGAAAATTAGATACACATGTCCTCTAGCGTCTGCAACATATAATATATTGCATACATTGTGAACCATGTATATCTGCCAACGTAAAGACCAACTTAATATTGCTGTTCTGTGGGGCCAGATGAGTAACAAATAATATAAATTGTTTAATGCATAAGCTACCTCTACTATTGATAGTAAATTGCTATTTTATTTATATATTTAGTGTTTGTCAATAATTTCTATACGTATTCAATTTAATATGAATTGTTTAATTTATATGCTACCCAGACCCCATTAATAGTAAATTACTACGGTATTTTTTAAAACTACAGTATTTTGTGTTTGCATTTAATTTCTGTAGATAAACATTTTAATATCAATTGTTTAATACTTAGGCTAACCATTCTATTGATGGTAAATTACTAAAGCTAATTAAATTAATTAAAACTATTTTTGATTGGAAATACTGTGTGAACATAAACATGATAACATTCATTATTAAATCCATAAGCAACCTGCATTAGTTTACTTTAATGTACCAACCTCTAAATAAAAAGTCAGAACATTTTAGTACACATCATTTTAAAGTTAAGGTTCTTTTTTTAAGACTTTGTATTTTATATTGTAATGATTTTGTAATATTCGTATACAATGACTGTGTATATTTGTACTTAATAATATCAATAGCTTGATAACTGTATTTATAAAATACATCTACAGATTTAATTTAAATTACTAAAATGTCACATATTATAAGCAAACTAAAAGTGGCAATTTACTGTCTAGTGACGGTAAGTCGACTGTAGCTCATTCTAGTCGTCAACAAAATAACCATTTTAAACATTTCAAGATCAGTGCAACCTGTCGTCAGACATTGACACTACTTGAACCTTTGCTCCAAAAATCTCTCACTAAAGAATGCATTAGGTGGCCTATCTAGAACGTCCATAATCAAAGGCTATACAAATACACCGGTGAGAGGTTGTGGCGGTCATTTAAATTAGCTGTAGTAAGTGCAAGTGGAAGCATTTATTATTTTATTTGTAAGAAAACAAAAATGGATCGAGTTGGTATAACTGTAAATGCTATCGTGATAAATATAACATTTTAAATTTAGTTCTTATGGCAGCGAATTTGGTAACACCAGTTTTTACTACGCATACGTTCGTACGATTTATTTGCACACAGAGACAATAGGGCCCGCAATGAAGGTTGGTTATTTTGAAACCCATCTTTTATGTGTAAAAACTTGTTTTACAATTATATGTTATGTTTTGACTTTAGCACATTGGTATATATATTTGGATACAGCAGTTCGAAACATAAAAACGTACTTTCCTACATTATTTATGTATTTACTGTATTAATAATTTTAAAGTGTTCTCTTGTGGATTAAACAAATAACGAAAAAAAACCTAATTATTAATAATAAGTCATAGGATATACAGTAAATAAATACAAATATTACACACAGTAATCAGTCTTTTCTTAAATTATATACTTAATTATATAATTATGTTTGAGCATTAACAAAAATAAACACCATCAAATTTAATAAAACGTTCGTTTTTCAATTACCTTCTACTATCCTTTTATGAACTTCATTGCTATCCGTTATGAACAGATTATTCCATCAACATCGTATTGAACACTCCTAAAGTCTAATATTTTAATTTTACCGCGCCTGACAAAACTGATCAGCTTACGGTGACCAATCCACCGTAGTTTAGTTACGGTGAGCAGATCACTGATCAGAGCCGAAGAAGTCGTCTGCTATTTCAGTCAACCGATGTCAGATCAGTTTGCGTTCTGGGACAACGATTCCCACCGGTGGACACCGATCAGTGCGGCTGAACTCAACCACTAACAGACCTTTCTCCACGAAAAAGAACTTAACCTAGTTGAGAAATATTATTCCCCAACTTTTCCCAGTAATAAAAAAAATCCCATACTTTTCCCCAATATTTCCCGCAAACTTAAAAATTTCCTAATTTTGGGGAAAAACCCCCAATCTGCCAACACTTGGCTGCCGAGGAAAAGGAATAAGTTTTCCCGTTTTCCTTGATTTTTTTTCTTTTCTAGTTGCCTATAAATAGGCGGGCTTGGTTGATTTCCATGTAGTATGTAGCCCTTAAAAAATACACTGTCTCTTTTAACACACCAACACTTTTACTGCTTTACACACTTGGTTATTAATTTTTTTTGTATCTTCACTTTTCTTATTTCGTCTTTGCGTTTGTTAGTAGGGAAAACAAATGTTCTATAAATATGTCCTAATTCTGGGGAATAATGTATTTATTTCTTTGTTAGTTACATAAAGTAGGATTATAGTGAGGATATTGATATGTGTGGGAATTAAATTTGAGGAATAAAGGCTTTGGTTTGTAGGAATATCTTCTCGCCAGTGGTCCATACTGGCCTTTCTAACCCGAAAAATAGTCTAGACCATGGATGCAAGACCATCGAGGCAAGAATAAACACAAATGTTACCTATATATGAAAATATACACACTTTATATATGAATTTTTGCTGTTTTCATCATTTTTACAATTTCAAAGATGATTGTTAAATTGTTATGTTTTAGTAAATAGTGAGATTTAAAGTTGTCTTTAGTTAGTTTATTATACATTAGTCCTAAACATTTCATAGAAAGGGCAATCAAAAATGATATTATGTTGCAGTGTTTCTTGTTCATTTTTAGTGCATTTTAAGCAATTGGGTGTAAAATATTTGTTTATTTTATATAAAGTGTTGTTTGTGTTTGCATGTCCTATCCTTAGCCTACATATTGTGATTATATCTGACCTATTTAGTTTCTAGTTTTTATACCAGGATGTTTTATTGTAATTTTCGTTTATATCACATTGCCTTATTTGACTCTTTATAATTACTGTTGAAATTAACTATATTTAGATTTTTAATATAGGACATATAGTCGTTTATAGAGATTAATAGGTCTTGGACTATAATCATTATTTTGGATTGCTTCTCGAGCTAATTTATCAACTTTTTCATTATGTTTAAATCCTATGTGGCCAGGAAACCATTGCAACACTATGTTTTTATTGCTATCTACTATCTCTGCTATTATCTTAAATGTTAAATCAGTATAATCCCCATTTGTATAAGTACTTTGAATTTCGGTAATTGCAGCTTGGGAATCTGAACAATCTGAACATATAATAGTGTATTCATAGTGTGTACTTTTAATCTGTTGTACAGCTTTAAAGATAGCATCTTTGATTATAATCAAGGATGGCATACATCTCAGCTGTGTAGCTAGAAGAAGTTGGATTAAGTTTATACTTTCTTTCTAAATTCATTGACGGTATATATTAGAGGTGAGCGTTATTTAACGTAACAGGAAAAATAATACTATTAATGCGTTGCAGACTATTACCACGTTAATACGTTACGTAGGACACCCTATTATTTTTGTAACGTCAAGCGATAACGCAGTGAAGGAGGCTGACGAACGTTCCAGAGAGGTGTTAATTCCAAGTCATGATCAAGTAATCATATCTCAACGTTACATTACAAAATAATACCTCGGCAAAAATAATACCTTGACAAAAATAATACCCTTTGAGAAAACGGCCAACAGATTACTTTCTTCGCTTGCGTTAATACGTTACAATATTAACAGGATGCATCAACGTACACACAGATTATACAAGCTACACATTATTAAACCCGAATAAACAGGATGTTTGGTGTGAGATTCCAGGAAATATTTTTCTTGCCTTTCCCGGTGTCTGTATTCATTTAATCCAAGAATCCATTACACATAATTAATACCGTAGCTTATATGCAGATATGCACATTGACATAATAATTACTGCTGACATAAAATATAAAAAAAATAATAAAATTCTTTATAGAACTATCCTTCCCTAGGCCTTAGGGCGTAGTTGAATTTAAACACTTGACACTGTGCAATTTAATTTAGTCTAAAAGTTTAACGTAAAATTATGTTTTTTTAAATTTTTGTCATGATTGGGGCCATTTCAACGAATTAATTGCTGAACGCCTAACGCATCCTGCGCCCCCAAAATCAGTGGAGGAACTGGACGAGCAGGTCAGCTCGTTACACAACCTTCTAACACTTTCTGTTTCAGACGCTTCCATCGCCGCTTCTCATGAGCCGTCGCGGGAAACCCTTCCCGTACGATTACGGAAGGAAATTGCCAAGAGGCGAAGACTTAGAACCAATTGGCAGTTCACTCGTTCTCCGGCAGCAAAGAATCTCTTCAACCGGCAGAACAACCGTGTTAAAAATCTTTTAAATGATTTCAGGTCTGACTCATGGAACTCATATCTGCATACTCTGGAATTGCAAGACGGTAGTGCTTGGAAAGTGGCCAAGATACTTCGTAGCGAAAAGCGCTCAAGTCGGCCTTTGCACGGGCAGCGTGGCCTAGCCTACTCTGCCCTGGAAAAGGTCGAGACTTTCGCTGACACTATGGAGGATCAGTTTCAACCAAATCACGACGTTTGCGATGAGAATCATGCAGATATGATCGAGGAGATCGTAGACGACTACTTTGCTGAGCCACCAGAGGCCGACGACGACATCGAACCTTTCACTCTCAAGGAGGTGCGGGCCGCTGTCTCTGCGGTCAAGCCGAAGAAAGCCTCCGGGCTGGATCGGATTGGCGGCAGGGCCTTGCTTGCTGCGCCCCCTCAGTTAGTGGAAGTATTACTAAATGTGTTTAATTCTGTCCTTAAGTTGCGCCACTTCCCTTCCCAGTGGAAGACCGCAAAGATCATCCTCATTCCGAAGCCGGGGAAGGACCATCTCTTTCCGCAGAATTATCGCCCGATATCTCTGCTGCCGATCATCTCCAAAAATATATTTGAACGTCTTTTTCTTTCTAGGATGTAGCCTTATCTGGAGGACTACATCAGACCAGAGCAGTTCGGCTTCCGACGTGGACATTCCACCACGCTCCAGCTCGTTCGTGTTATCAACAAACTGGTTAATAACCACAATAAGTTTTTGTCTTCTGTTGCAGTATTGCTAGACGTCAGCAAGGCGTTTGACAAGGTATGGAACGAAGGCCTCCTCTACAAGTTGAGCGAGTCTCCTGTACCGGTGGCTGCCGTACACTTGATCCGTTCCTACCTCTCAGGCAGATCCTTCAAGACCTTCGTAGACGGCGAACTCTCCACTCTGCGGCCGATACTTGCTGGTGTTCCCCAAGGCAGTGTCCTGGGACCAGTACTGTATCTGGTTTATACTAACGACTTTCCTACCATTCCAGGTGTGACACTCTCGCTGTACGCTGATGAAGCGTTACTACACTGTAGTAGCATGAATCCAGCATACGCAACTAAGACAATGCAGAAACAAATGGACGCGTTGTCCCCGTGGCTGCAGAAATGGCGCATTAAGATAAATGCGTATAAATCTGATTCCATCTGTTTCAAGAAAAGGCGTAAAATGAAATGCAGAATCCCTCCCTCAGTGGAGCTTGACGGGGTGGCTATCCCTTGGAAGCCTACCGTAAAGTACCTCGGCATAACGCTGGACAGTCGACTCAACTTCAGGCGACACGTACAGAACAAGGTCTCCGAAGGAAAGAAAATCCAGGGTTTCCTCTCACCCTTGTTGGCGAGGCATAGCCCTCTGCCAGTAAAAGCTAAATTAACAATTTTTCTGTTAATAGTTCGCTCAGTGCTGATGTACGCGTCTACCGCTTGGTGGACGCTTGCCAGCAAATCCAGCAGGAAAAAATTGGAGACTCTTCAGACTACTGCTCTTCGCAGACTCACCCATCAGCCATGGTACGTGAGGAACTCTACCATTCTAGGGTCAGCTGGAATCCCTACCCTAGAAATGTTTGCTATAAGATGTGCCACTAAACTGTTTCAGGATGCACGCAACTCAGGCTATCCTCATATAGCTGAGATCTGCGGGAGACTCGACATCCCGGAAGATGGTAGGCCCCGTCCTGCCGCTATCCTGGACGACCCGAAATAGGTTTCTTCAGGCTGCGACTCCATTCATTATCGATACTAACCTGTTTGCCTTCTTTTATATTTAAGTGAGTTTTAGATTGCTGCTTGCAGCCATTAGGGAATGGCCCCTAGATGCTGCTGACGCTCACCCCAGTGATTCATGCGGAGTGTCTCTGTCCGTTACGCGGTTACAGGAGTGTTGTACCGCTGCCTCAGGAGAGGTCACGCAAGAAACACTCTTGTGACTGGGTTCGGAGCCAGAGTGACTTCCTTACTCGGGGTGAGGGCGGTCGTTTTAGTGGGTATTGTCAGTACGCTCTGGATTGAGCCCCAAAGTACCTCTGATTCGGATTGAGGTCTGCACGAAACGCATTTTTTCCGCCTAAAAAAAAGTCGACATTCTTAGAGCCATCTGTGTATACATTTAAATAATTTTTGTAGGTTATGTTTATTATGTTGTAAACAACTGTTGTAATACTATGGCATCTACATTTTGTTTGTTTATTGTTATCTTCTAAGTTGGGCTTACATATAAGGTTTATATTTGATAGTAAAATGGGTTTTGTAAGTTTGTAGTTAGTTGTGTTGGATGTGCAATTTTGTTGATATAAATTTAGGTTATCCATACATGTATTAAACAATTTAATATAAATTGGTATTTTTTCTTTTCCCAGTACCGGTACTTATAATTAAGTACTACATTTAGTTCTAGTAATTTTTGGTGACACGGATGGTTTTGGTTAGAAGCTACTTTGTACATAAATTTATATGATAGACTAGTCTGCCTTATTTTAAGTGGTATTATTCCTGCTTCTGATTGAATTGCTATAATAGCAGACGTTTTCGTTGCCCCCAGTGCAATCCTAATTGCTTTATTCTGAATTATTTCCAATTTTTTTATTTATAGTTAGCTATGTGCCCAAAAAGGAAACTACAGAAATCTAATTTAGCTCTGATTAGTACCTTGTATATGTTTAAAAGGATATTTGGATGTGCCCCTTTTTTACCAATTGTGACTTTGGGGTTTTCTTTGATTGTGCCCAGAGATAATAAATATAATAATACGCATCAGAAAAAAATATATACTTAATAATAAACTGATTTTGTCTAGGCGGAACAAATGGTGGCTACTACTGATACTAAAATAAATGTTGTTATACATACCCAGCAAAAAATATTAAACTAGTAAGCTTCTGTAAAAAATCACAGGCGGAATAAATGCTCATCAGAAATACATCATTTAAAAAAATACTATTTAAGAACAACAAACTTTATCTAGGTTTGTTGACGAGGATTTTAATTTGGTAAATGTGTACAATTATATGGATTATAAAACTGTAGGCCTATTTGTTAATTTTTTAAATTTATATAGGCCTACGTTATTATAAATTTTAAGAAAGATACAAATATTTTCTTTTAACTGCTTTTTATTTCATATTGATATATCAAATGATATAGAATTATTGATAGGTATTATATTGAAGAATTAATAATGGAATAATGCTTATTTTATACGAATATGTACGAATGTTTCCGAAGTTAAACGAATAGGCCTTCTTTAAATTTTTATAAACGAATATATTGATGATAAAAATGTTGTTTTTATATACAGTTTATAACCTCAAAGCCAAACTTATAACGTATTACAGCTTACTCATTAGTCCTTTAACTCATATTTAAAAAATCAACGTCACAAGAAATTATAATGATTGAAGTTGTAAACATAAACCCAAAGTATAATATCCGCTGGTATTGTATTACAGATGATGGTGAAATCAGCTGAAACTGCTATTTTTTTTTAATTTCCCATTTGTCAGTATTTCTCAGCACTGTACGAACAAAACCGTTAGAGTAAATATGGTTTGCTTTATACATACCAAACAAAAGTTTGAAATTTGGTCTAAAAATAGATAATCCAAACATTTCGAATTGTAAGAAATATCTCGAATGCAAAATGTGCTGTTTTATTGGTTAAAAACTTTCCAATTGCAAGGGTTTATAGAAACCTTTATATTTTCGAAACTATAAGAGTGACATCTGATTGGAAGGCAGTTTCAGAAAACGCAAGTCTTGACGAATTCAATGGTATCTTTATATTATTGTCAAAATATTTCTGTCGAGGTGTATTTAGCTTGAGAGAAGTGACAAAGTTGAGTCATTTTGTTGTGCTTTTTACGCGTGGCAATAGCTTTACAGAAAACTACTATTTTAAAACGACGATTACATATGTAAATATACGTTTCAGAACAATTGTAAACACCAAAATTAAAGTGTAAGTCATTTCCTTTCCAACGGTTTTTGTTTTATTGCGATTGGATGATTTTTAGTGGGTGAAATATTTAATACAAAGTAGAGTTGTCAATTGATTAGTGCTAGTCCTAGGCCAAGCGTTTTGACTGCTCAATTGAACAGTCAAACACGGCTTGGGTTTGATATATCCTGTGTCGATAGTAGTCACCATTATGCCACTGAAAGACTGAAAATATACAAAAGGAGACAGAAAACAAAGGTTTTCGAATGTAACATAATTAAAATAAATCTTTCACGTTTAATTGTCATACAAAAAATATCAAATTGAAGCAAAACTGATAATTATAAAAAGCATACAGTGGAGAAATCCTACTAGCCCTATCTACAATTTAATAAAATAATTTTGATCATATTTTGCTATAAACTGATGTTTTAATGTATGCGTTACGTTCTGTGTTAACGGTGACTCTTTATTGTAGTCATTCACTACTTGCTCTCAAAAAGCTGATTCAATAACCAGCTGACTTTTTGGTACTCAGGGTCGGCCCTAAAAGTATTCTTTTACTAGGAACAAAAAGTATATATATAGAATATATATATCTATATATATATATAAAAGCGAAATACCACTCACTCACTCATCACGATTTCTCAAAAACTACCGAACGGATTGGAATGAAATTTGGTATGTAGCTTCCTCTAGGGCCATAGGCGCTCGCTAAGAAAGGGTTTGAAAAATTTCGAAATTTTAGGGGGGGTTTGGGGGGATCAAAGTTATTAAACCACGATTTCTTCAAAACTACCGAACGGATTTGAATGAAATTTGATATATAGCTTCCTTTAGGGCCATAGGTGCTTACTAAGAAAGGGTTTGAAAAATTGGAAATTTTAGGGGGATTTGGGGTGTAAAAATTACTAAATCACGATTTCTCCAAAATTACACTTTCCTAAATAGCGTAGTCTATTTTTTTCATGACACAGTAGGATACACACAGGTATTCAACAAACACAACAAGGATACAATTATTATGTTAACAAGACTGAAAATACCAACCACCACGGGCAACGTCGTACGGGTCACCTAGTATAATATATAAGCGAAGTACCACTGACTGATAGACTGACTCATCACAGTATCTCAAAAACCATATCACCTAGGAACGTGAAAGTTAGTACAAATATTGCTTATAGACGTTAGAGGTGCACTAAGATAAGATTTTAAAATATTTAGCCTTTAAGGGTTGAAAACACCCCTAAAACC
>JAGFPH010019476.1:581-15212 GCA_018207615.1 Philaenus spumarius
GAACGGGTAAGCGGACTCGCAGTCGAATGAATGATCCTATCGGTAGGAAGTCTCGAAATCGAATGCCCCGAGAGCTGAACTCCGGCGCCTTATATAGTCCCTGAGCAGATGGGCGCGGGCTTGCGTAAGCAAACAAACGATAAGAACGGTACACAAACTTTGCCCCCTAGGGTTTGTCTGCTCTAATCCAAATAGTCCTCAGTGGACGGGTTCGGGCTTGCGTAAGCAAACAAACGATAAGAACGGTACACAAACTTTGCCCCCATAGGGTCTGGGTGGTCTAATTCAAATATATCTAGATTTAACTAGTTTAGCCGGGCGGGAATTACGAAAGATCTTCTATGCTGCGCTCGTCGAACTGTCAAAGTAATAAAATTTGGGGGGGTCGAAAATTAACCCGTTACAAAGTCACCATCAAAACTCAAGAACAGGTCCTGATACAGTTGGATAACCAAACAGAAAGGATCCAGAAGTTGCTGTCCTGCCAAGAAGAGAAAACGAACACTGAAAATGAACGGATAGTCAACCAGCGATGTCAGGAGTTAGAGGGAAGATTAGAGAATAACATGGAGAAAGAAAGGAAAGTCATGGCGGGACAAAGAAAACAGCTGGAGTTAATCGAACTGAACGTCCGAGATCACAATACCAAAATTAGGGACATAGAAAAGGAATTAATGGAAAAACAATTTAACTACCCGCCCCAAATATCTGTTAGCTGTAGTGGTCAGATTTCTGGAATAGGAGAGAACACAGTACCTAAATTTCATGGACGAGAAATGAACCCCACAGAACATCTTCGGAGGATACAAAGGTTTTACGAAAAGAGAAGAACGATTAACAACAACCTCGACGCCACAGAAAATCTAATAGACATAATTGAGATGTGCTTAGAGAACCACGCTTCACGTTGGTTTGCCTTAGTCAAAAATGATGTACGTAATTGTGAAGATTTTAGAAAGGTTTTCGAAGCCAAATATTGGAGCAGGGAAGTGCAGAGAGGGATCAGACAGCGAATGGAAGTGGAAAGATATAGGCCAAATGGTACCCTTAGTCGGTCTGAGTACTTTACAGAAAGGGTTATTACTTTGAAAGCGATACGACCACCCTTGACGGAGGATGAAATTGTCACCTGTTTAGCCGAACATTATGAGGATATAGTGCAAGATGCGAGACGTGTTCAGAGGATTGACTCAATTATTGAATTTGAGTTATTGCTGCAAAGAGAAGATCTCAAAGACGCGAACATAAGAGCGCGAAAAATACACCATCCATATTCACCTTCCCAACCGTCAATTAGACCTAACTTCAGAGAACAGAGACCAGGACCAACACCATTCCTTTACAGACCTTCACAAGCACCATCTAATCATCGTGGATCTCAAACTTTTCACCACCAACATTTTCAACTCCCACCAGGACCCCCACCTCCATTCCCACGACACCAAGTTGGGCCATACCCCCAAAGAAATAACCAATATATTCACACATCACCTCCTTTTCGACCACACAATAACAATAGAGGATTTTATCAAAATATAAGACCAGAAAATAATAGAGACCAAACAAGACAGAACGGACCCAGGAATACCAGATATCCAACACAGGAACAGGTGAAAGTTTGCCACACGGTAGCAGAAAATATTCAAGCCAAGAGTCGTCCAGAAACAAGTTCACCAAATGTGGTGACCCAGCAGGAAAACTGCTGAGCGCAGAATGTGTCACTGGCCACGAGATCGCGAACCATATCATTTTTCCAGACTATGCGAAGCTCGATGACATTATTCCTGTGCCACACAATGTCCTTGGAAATATAAGGCCTAACCCACTAAAATTTATGTCTGGATTAGTATCACACCCAAATATTACAATAAGTAATATGTTTTGCGACAGAAATTTTCTTTTAGAAGAAGACGAGGTTGAGTAGCCAAATAAACCAGATGTTAACTTCATACAATGTCCGGAGATAAATATTAAAATCGGAAAACAGAGTGCATATGCCCTAATCGATACAGGATCCAACGTTACATGTATGTCCGAACAGTGGTTCCGGGAGAACAAAGATTCTATGGGAAAGTACGAAGAATTACCTACCACAAATATACAGATACACACCGCGGTGGGTAGTAAAACTAGGAGAGTCGCCAGAATTGTAATGGTAAAAATTAAAATAGATTCCGAAGAATTATGGTTACATGCTTTAATAGTGCCAAATTTAATTAAAGACGTTATTCTAGGTATGGATTGGATTAGTACCACAGAGTCGGTTATAAACTTTCACACGAAGATAATAAATATGAAAATTAATAAGAAAATAATCGTAAGAAAGTTTGAAAATGTCGTTAATGAAGGAATTTTGTGTTACATCACTAATAAATATATGAATCAATATGATGAAAGATATAATAATATTCATGATGATAATATGAATGTAAATTATAACTCAAAATGTGGCACAGAAAATAAACAAATAATTTTAAATGAATCTATAATCGACAACGCATTACAAGATAATATGAATCTGGAACCACAGCAAAGGGTAAAATTAAAATCACTACTTTTACAATACAAAACAATTTTCTCGGATAACCCTGGACTTTGCACTAAATATACGCACTCAATAGAAATAAAAGAAGACTACACATTTAAAGGACAAACGTATCCAGTACCCTTGATACACCAGGAAGCCGTGTCACGTGAGATAAATAGGATGTTAGAAATAAAGGTCATAGAACCATCGAATAGCCATTTCATAAATCCCATAATACCAATCATTAAAAAGAACGGTGAAATAAGGCTGTGTCTAGATGCGCGTAAGGCTAATGCGATTACAACCCCAGATTTTGAACGGAATCGTAGCGTTAACGAGTTATTGGCCAAAGGTCGGGATTGTAAGTGGTTGAGCACAATCGATCTCACTGCATCATACTGGCAAATACCGTTATCCACAGATTCAAGAAAGTACACGGCGTTTCAATTTAGAGGTCGAACTTATCAATATACTGTCACTCCGTTCGGAATTTCTACGTCACAAGCTGCACTAGTACGAGCATTGGACAAAGTTTTTGGTGACAGTGTAGAATCCTTCACCCTAATATACATCGACGATATATGTATCATATCCCCAGATTTCCAGAGTCATTTGTCACATCTTTCGATTATTTTCCAAAAATTATCTGACGCAAATATGACTGTTAAATTTTCAAAATCCCTTTTCTGCAGGGATTCTGTTCCCTTTCTTGGCTATACAATGACGTCAACAGGTATACAAATGGATGATAATAAAATAAAACCAATTTTAAATTTCCCCACTCCTAAATCAAGAAAACAATTAAAATCTTTTCTCTGATGTATTAATTACTATAATAAATTTCTAGACAAATTTTCAGAAACCATCAAACCTATTATTTGGCTAACCTCAAAAAATGTGAAATTCCATTGGACCTCAGCTGACGAGCAAACTTTCATGAAAATTAAACAACTCTTTCTACGAACTCAAATTTTACACCATCCAGATCCACATCAACCTTTCTTTTTACAAACTGACGCATCAGACTACGCCATAGGCGGGCATTTATACCAAATAAATCCACAAGGAGAGAAACGGGCTATCGTATTTGTATCCAGGGCATTACAGCCAGCAGAAAAACGTTTTACCACCACGGAAAAAGAGCTTCTAGCAATTTTATACTGCCTCCAGAAAACTCGCTATATTATCCATGGAACAGATTTAACAATTGTAACTGATAACCATGCGCTTACGTTTATTAAAACTTGTCGACTGTTAAGTGCACGCCTAACACGATGGATTCTGGCGTTACAAGACTATGATTTTAAAATACAACACTGTAAGGGAAGTGAGAATTGCACTGCCGATGCCTTAAGCCGAATGCCACCACAGAAGCCTACCATACCACAAGAGGACCAATCTAAATTAATTATAACCTATATTCAACGTTTACAAGATCCAAAGTTAAAATTCGAACTAAGCCACCTTGCGACACATCAAGCACAAGATCAAAAATTATTGCCCATTATTTGTATTCTTCAAAATTTAGAGGATCCAACCGATAATCCCAATTTACAACGAATATATAGCCTACATAACAACATTTTATACAAAAAATTTAATCAACAATGGCTGATAATAGTCCCAGAGAATCTCATAAATCGACTTATATGGGAATGTCATTCATATTACTTACATTGTGGGGCAAACAAATGTTTCAACATACTCAGAGAAAGTTTTACTTTTAAAAATATGGGACGGCGCATTAGAATATTTAAAGTAGTATTTCTTCACCTTTAGGAGTTTTGTAATGTCAATCCATCAGTGTGATAATAGCCCTAAATCTTCTTCACGATGTTTAATCTTAGTACCTGCAAGTAATACATTATTTAAAGAGCGATTAATTTAAAGGTGGAATCAGATGATTTAGTAACACCATTATGTAGACATGTGTAATAAAACATTGACAGGGCATTTAATTATAGCAACCAATTATGAGTTTCTCTCAGACATTGCCATTTGGGCAAAACAATCTGTATTCTGAATAAGTAAACCTCCCAACAAAAGTAATACTCATATATTATATAGGCCACCAATATTATTTTTAACGAAATTACTTCTTGTTTTCCTTTAGGATTACTAAGCCTTAATTGCAGTTGACACAGGCGGCTGGAGAGGTGTGTTCTCTACATATGAAGAACTTGCACTTTGATCAACGGGTTTTTGAAAGGCTATGCTTCTGTTTTGCATAAACTGGAGTGCTCTTGATTGCGAGTCGTGAGTGCATGTACAGTTTGCACAGTTCCTTTGCTAAGTCACGCAGGAAAAGTCTCCTCTTCATTTTCGGAAGTTGCAGATTGGCCTTTAGTACTATAAAGTTATTCAAAGGTCCAATATCTAGCAGAGAATAAAAAAAATCCTCATTGACCACCGATTGCAAACTCTTGCAGATAAATATGTCTTCTTATACTTATCTACTGTGTCGACGCCTCCTTTAATGCAGTTGTAAAATAACACCATTTCAGATTTTCCAAAAGTCGGGGAGTTCGGATTATTGTCAATGGTATCATCGCTATGCATTAGGGTGTGGCGAAAAAAATATTTGTTTGATAATCAATTTCTAAAAGCGAGGAAAACTTGTGCATTGGCTTCCTAATAACTGGGAAAATAATTTAAAAAAATATAATTTGGTTTTGAATTTGCGCAAGAGCTCTAAAGTTTAGGGAAAAAAATCAAAATCTGAAGTTTTTAAAGACGTATAGTTTTTAAAAAATATTTACTTTATTTCTAATAGCGTAAAAACTAATTTTTGTATCTACCTAAATGTGTGAAACATACTTTTTGACACATTGCTGTTCATTTGAATTCCCACAAAAAGCCTTAAAATACCATTTTTGTTAGCAAAATTTGCATTATTTAAAAAAAATTTAAGCCGACAAAAATCGAAAAATATTACCATTAAACATCCGTTTCAAGGTTATACAAACCTACTGTAGTTCATTGTTCCACGACAAACTCGTAGTGACCTTGAGACAGAGTCGTTTCCCTTCTCGAACCTAACCCCCCCCCCCCAAGGCAGCATCAGTGGACTAACCCGCGAGCGGCGTGTGCGCCGTTTCTAAATCACATGACAAAGTAGCTTGCAAAACGTTACTGCTTAGCTAGTTTGTTTGATGTTCTGTTCGTCTAGTTCCTTAAACCTGTGCGTGAATTGTGCAAATACTTTATATTGTGATTGTATGAAAGTGATTTTCATAGTAGTTTTAACATGGCGAGTCCAAAAAATGTGTTTGTTACAAGGCAGTCTGTCGTGTGTCCTTTCTTCGGCTCACCTAAAGAACTGAGTGAAACATCACTTCCGACATATGAGGACATGCTACTTTGTTGCTTAGAAGAGAAGTATAAATGTGCATTGTTATTTAATCCTAATAATAAGAAGGAGTTAGGTTTTTCAGTTGTTGCCGAGTTCGTTGCAACTCAATTAGTTAATATTTATAGAAGAGCCTCAATTCCAACAGTCACATAGACTCGTGTTGTGCAAATGATCAACCCCTAATTTAAGACTTATATTGGATTGAAAAAATCATACAACCGAGACCATGAAAAGATTTTTATAAAAAAAATAGTTAAGAGTTGTTTATAACAGATTGTAAATGTACTATGACATTTTCTTGTACATGTTTAAATAAACCAGTTGGCTATAACTGTCCGTGTCCAGTGGTTGTAAAATGCAAATGTGAGAAAGTAAAGAAAATTCCTGACATTGAGTTAAGGTTTATATACGATCAGCGAGCAACCAGGATACTATCTATTGGTAATTTAGATAGAAAGGAGACAGTTAAAGTGATTAAAAGAGAATAAAAACAGAACAACTTTCGATGCAAGAATCTACTTCTGACCCCATCAGTCATGGCACAAGTAAGAGTAAAGTTAATCAGAACAATTCCACAAGGACAGGCTGTGACATGAGTTTGGTATTGTCTTCCACATCGCAAATGCGTTCAAAGTTGTCGTATACTTCCTTGTTAAATGACAGGTACAGTGTTTCTGATAGGGCCACAGCAACATTGGCTTCTGGTGTCCTGCATGATCTTGGAATGATATCTGATTCAGATATGTCACGAGTGATTGACAAAAGTAAGATTAGAAGGGAAAAAGTAAAGATTCGAAAAGCAATACAGGATCACCAGCTGAAAGAAGTAAAATTAATCTACTTCGATGATAGAAAAGATAATACATTAACACAAGAAAAAATAATAGCTAAAATGTACCGCAGAGTAATAAAAGAAGAACATATTGGCGTGATTGGTGAGCCTTGTGGCCAATACATTGGCCATGTTACACCAAAAACAGGAACTGGTAATGATATTACCAAAAGTATTTCCGACTACATGAAAAAGAAAGATTTTGACATGAGTGCAGTGGTAGCCATTGGATGTGATGGGACAGTCACAAACACCGGTTGGAAAAATTTTGTTATACAGAATATTAAAGTTATGTGTCAGTGGTTATTTGTTTACTACACTTTAATGAGCTGCCTTATAAACATTTGTTTGAGCACTTAGTCGGGACAACAACTGGGCCAGCGTCATTCAGTGGTCCAATTGGCAAGCAGCTGTATAGTTGTGAGAAAAGTCCTGTTGTTGATTTTGTACCGATTCAATCTGAAACTGTCATCACAATAAATAAAACTGACCTCAGTAAAGATCAACAGTATCTTCTAGATATTGTTCGTGCAGTCATCACTGGACTCTGTGAGCCAGAATTAGCTGTTAAAGATCCTGGACCCCTCTGCCATTCCCGATGGTTAACCTGTGCTAACTGGGTATTAAGACTTTATTTTTTCCAAATTTGTCCGACAAGTGAAATGAAGACACTTGTAAATTACATTGTAACGACCTACGCTCCTGTTTGGTTTGATATTAAGATGCATTACACTGTGAAAGACGCTCCGAAGCATATACTAAAGGTCATTCAAACAACAAGTCATTTCCCGGACAACATAAAAGAAATAATCGATCCGATTCAGAGAAACTCGTTCTTCTGCCATCCAAAGAATATGATATTGGACGAGAGACAACACATTCGTAAATTAGGCTACAGGAAGATACTGAAAGCCAGAAATGAGCCGCCAGTAGTAAGTCACGTTAGAGCCTTTAAGCTTCCTTTAATTAATTTTCAAGCACAAACTATACGGAACTTAATGATTGGACAAATTGTAAGCTGACACCACCTCCATTGTTGTCAAATATGGCAACATAACACATTTCAACTTTATTCAAAGACAAAACCCTGCCAGAATTTTAAGTTTTTGAAATTTCCATACCATACTCAGTCGGAAGAGAGATGTGCGAAACTTGTTATAGAGGCTGCTGGAAAAGTTTGCGGGCTTGAAAACCGAGATGGTTTTATTAGGATAACGTTACAATCAAAGTCTTTATGCCAAAATTTGATACTAAGTCAGAATTTAAAGGGACTTCAGTGTAAGTAACCACACCCAATTTGGTTGGTTGGGTAGGGTGTGGGTGGGACTCTACTTGCAGCCACCTCCACGTGGTAAGTCCTGGCTGGGTCATTTCAGCATTAAAGAAAAAATGCTTACATGGGCGAAGAGCTGCAAACTGAGGATATATACTTACAAAATATATGTTGTATTTTAAGGCTTTTTGCGGGAATTCAAATAAACGGCAATGTGTCCAAAAGTATGTTTCCTAGGTAAATACAAAGATTGTTTTTTACGCTATTAGAAAGAAAGTATATATATGCTTTTAATTATACGTCTTTAAAAATTTCAAATTTTTATTTTTTTCAAAAACTTTAGGGCTCTTGCGAGATTTCAAAACCAAATTATATTTAAAAAAATTATTTTTCCATTTATTAGGAAGCCAATCCGCAAGTTTTCCGCACTATTAGAAATTAATTATCAAAAAAAAAATTCGCCCCACAATACTATGCATGGTGGATAAAAGTAGCACATGTTTCTTTTTGTGTGAAACATATGATACCAGTGAACATTTGTCTTTGAATGCAAACATAGGACTGTTTACTTTTCATGGTTTTGTGTCCAAAAACTTGTTTGGAATCTCTCTCTTATCTTTTCTTAGAGTTCCAACTAGACTTAGGCGATGGTTATTCAAAAGTCTAAGAATTAGTTTTATGTAACAGAACCTATTATGTACGGTGACATTTCTGCAAGACCCTGATATTTTCTCAAACATTCTTTCTACAACACTTTGCAGAATTATCAATTTGAAATGGCCTTAGGGTTGTTTCCCAGCATGCACCTATAGATTTGAGGTGTAAAAATGTCTTCCCACTTACTAAGGCAAATATTTTAATGCCATATTTGGCCGGTTTGTTTTTAATATATTGACGAAAACTACATCTACCTCAAAATGATTCCAACATTTTATCAATGGTCACGAATTCACTCAGTCTGTAATGCTTCTTACACTTTTCAACAAACTATTCAAAAAGATCTCTTACATAAGCCAACTTGTCAATCATCCGCCTATTTTCCCTTGATCTTACATCATCAGACCGCATTGCCGAGAGAACCAACTTAAATCTTTTTATGGACATCGCACATCTAAAAATTTCAACACCAAATCCATCAGTACTCCAAAGGTCTTCAAGAAGTTGGTGGGATAATTTGATAACACCGGCAATGTACAAAATCCCAACAACGCATTTTATTTCATTTGGAGTGGTTTCCTTTGCATCTCTCTCACGACCATAACAGTGTTTGTTCTGAACTATCCAAATGTTTGTGTGTTTATTGTTATTTCTGCAATCATGTCTTCAGTAAAGTACAGATTCCAAACATCTATCAGCGTTTTTGCGTCATATGCACTACTTTCAACACACCCTACTCTCATTAGTATAATATTTCTTCTTGGAGTTCTATTATACTCGTGTCTTGCTTGCATGTCCCATATCATTTTCCTATTTCTGCTGATGAAAGCTAACGAACCATCAGATTGTATTACAATGTTGTCATTTAGGCGACTATGGAATAGGATACTTTTTAATTCATCAAAATCGTCAAAAGCAATTAATTGTGTTATAATCTTCTTGCTGTTGAACACCATCTTCTTGCTGTTGAAGTTCATCTTCAGGCTGTACTTGAACATCAATTTCCATAAGATCTCACCTTTATCATCGCCAGATCCATTCACATTAGAATCCTCTTCGTAACTTTCACAAAAAAGCTGTCTTACAAATACGCCGGTATGCCTTTCTTGTTGTTGCGTTTCCTTTCTCTCAACAATGAGTAAAAGCCTAGCGATTATATTTTCATCCATTTTCACAAAAATTCAAATTTAAAAGAACAATAAATTGTAAAAAACCACAAAAAAATTATGTACAGTCTATACCATAGTGGTAATAAAATATGTAGTACATATTTAATATGACTAAAGAACCAAAATGTCATATTACTGCTCATAAAACACTGTTTCTTATAACGCGATCTGTCGCACATGGAATTTACCTCCATATAAACTGTCACCTCATCGGGCGCATCGGGAAGCTACCTCCAGTTCTGTCAAAAACTCACTCTAATACTGAAATAATAAGAGAAAGCGGCCACAATTGGATATGGGTCAATTCCTGGAAGAATCTCGTGGAGGGTGGCAGAAAACAAGACAGCCACCAAGCGCACTCTTCCACTTTTATTAGAAAAAAGTCACTGATATTGAGGTAACCTTCAGTATGCGCCGATGGAAGGTTAAATGTGAACACTACATATAAAAGCTCAGCTCCAGAGTAGTGACAACTGGAAACAGCTGTTTAAGTATCTGCTGGTTTATAGAAAACTTCTACTAAAGTCTTGCTTAGCCTACCATAGATGAAACCTACATTTTTACACTGTCTGTTTTAACCTTATGCGTTACATAATTTAAAAATATAAAATAAAATGTATAAACAAAATTTCAAAGTTTGAACATTTTTTCTAAGTTACAAATAAAAAATGAAAGTTTTCATAACTCAAATTACCTCTAAATGTAAACAAACATAACATGACGTGTCAAGATGGCGGTCCAGTGCCAACTTGAGTTATGTTTGTTGTTAAATGTAGTTATTAACATCATCAGTTATATTAAAAATTCAATCTGTAGGAGGTCGTTACATAATTTATATTAAACACAAACATATAAACACAACATGTAACACGCACATACGTAACCTTATAAGTTCGTTATCTTAGCGACACGATGCACACTGTCGCTTATCAAGCATAAAACTGAAGTTAAAAGAGGGAGGTATCAGAGCCAAGGGGCATTTCCTGATTTATCTATCTACAGACACCGCGAGTATTCAATTGCCGTATCGTAGAAATAATTAGATCTAAACGACAATTGTTCATTTAACAAACTTCCTAGGTTGTTCTTATGTGCCCTATAAATTTCAAATTCTTCAGCAGCGTTCATGAATCTGCCCTTCCCACACAAACGGATGGTTTCATGTTTGTATCAAAGTCTGCGTAGTTGTGATTAGTATGGAACAAATGTTGTGCGAAGTTGGATCTTATTCCGCATAAGTTATTATGAGGCAAATGTTCCTTAAAACGTTCTTCGAAGGTTCGACCTGTTTGCCCGATATAAAAACTACTTTGCATTGCATGATTGGTACCGAGTCACTGATAATCAATACTAATTATTTACCTTAAGTCCGTCTTGTGACTCCTTGTCGTAAAGTTTAAGACGATATGTTTCGGAGCAGTAACTCCATCATCTGGTCATTCCTCTGGTAAGTTCGTCGAACATTAAAAACATTAAAATTTTATACACACACATTTACACGGTCACTAACACAGAAGTCACAGTTCATCACATAAATAATTACACGGAATAAAGATGTAGCGCATCTCAACGTCCGGTCTGTATAATACAGTGCAGCCTACTGATCGTTATCTCTGTATGTTTTATACAAGTGGTTGATAGCCGTGTCGTACAAATAGTGGGAGTTAAACGTAGTTTGTCATTTAATACGTCATCTGGGATTTTTTTGAATGCTTTATATATTTTAAACTCCTCTATTGCATTCATTATTCTTCCTTTTGTACACGTGTATAAGGCTTCTACTGTTGAGTTGAAGTCTCCCGGCTTATGATTCGATTCAATGAGGTGACGTGCATAATTAGACCTAATGATAACAGAGCTCTTGTTAGGGAGATGTTCTTTATAACGTTCCTTAAACGTTCTCCCTGTTTGACCAATATAATGTTTGTCACAATCCTGGCAATTAATTCTGAATACTCCGGACCTTTCCTCTATTGGGGTGATAGTTTTTGGTTTTAACGAAGCATGTGCACAAAATTCTTTGAACGCTGTTGTTTGTACTGTACGTTACATGTGCATTGTGTTTTGAAAATGCATTTTTCACCATATTGGGTATAATGTTTGAATTCCACAAAATGGAATTTAAATCTTTGTTGTACTACATATCTACTAATCTTGGTTCTTCTGTGGGACGACAGATGAATATTTATGCATTTCTTTCGACTGGCCACTTGCGCTCCACAGATTGACAATTTTTACTTTCTCACTATACTATAGTATAGAGAAAGTATAGTGATCGCAAAAAAAATCGATGTTGAGATTTTTGTGGAAATATCCGTTTTGGGACCCCCTGAGTCCAAAAAAGTGGTTTTTACAAAATGTCTGTCTGTTTGTCTGTCTGTATGTATGTCTGTCTGTATGTCTGTATGTATGTCTGTATGTATACAAAGCTAGAGAGAAAACTATTCGATCGATTTCAACCAAATTTGCATCAGACATGTTTAGTACGCCTGTATAGATGCACGAAAAAGGGTTTTGAACAATTTTGAAAAACAACCCCCTTTTTGGCCAAAAAAACCCCCAAAAAATCAGTTATTATTTTTTTATAAAAAAACGGCTCTAACGATTTTGATAAAATTTGGCTTATTTGTAGCCTTTAATGTGCCCTACCATATACAAAAACCCGCATCTTTCTAAAAATTCTCGTTTAGCTAATAATAATAATAATAACTGATTTTTGGGGGTTTTTGGCCATTAAAGGGGTTGTTTTTCAAAACCTTTTTACGTGCATCTATAAAGACCTAATTGACGTGTTTGGTGCAAATTTGTTTGAAATCGATCGAATAGTTTTCTCTCTAGCTAATGATAATAATATTTATTAGTTAATCGCCTACTTTAATAAAAGTATACAAAGCTAGAGAGAAAACTATTCGATCGATTTCAACCAAATTTGCACCAGACATGTCCAGTACGCCTGTATAGATGCACGAAAAAGGGTTTTGAACAATTTTGAAAAACAACCCCCTTTTTGGCCAAAAAAACCCCAAAAAATCAATTATTATTTTTTTATTAAAAAACGACTCTAACGATTTGATAAAATATGGCTTATTTGTAGCCTTTAATGTGCCCTACCATATACAGAAACCCGCATCTTTCTAAAAATTCTCGTTTAGCTAATAATAATAATAATAATAATAACTGTTTTTGGGGGTTTTTTGGCCTCAAAGCGGGTTGTTTAAAAAAAAATTCAAAACCATTTTACGTGCATCTATGAAGACCTAATTGACGTGTTTGGTGCAAATTTTTTCGAAATCGATTGAATAGTTTTCTCTCTAGATAATAATAATAATAATAATATTTATTAGTTAATCTCCAACTTTAATAAAAAAAACTCTCCTACCCCACCCTACAAGTCACAGTGAATCTGTTTAGTAATTTAAATGTATTTGTGAGAAAGTATGTGCCAGTTCCTGGTACCGTTTATTTCAACTGTGAGAATGCTGTTTGCTGCCTACATTTCCCGCTAAACTCCTCTGTGTCCTGTATCATGTTAAATTATTATGTAACACTTTGTTTAGCCTAATTTTATAAATGTTGGGTTCGATCACTGTGGAAGTACTTGGAATTATGAATTGTAGACATTAATGAAAGTTAGACAAACATGATGGCTGACTTTGAATGTTTAATGTGATATATTAAAATTTAGCAAACAATAAGAAAACAAAACAAACTAAAATACATTTATCTGAAATGAATAAATGCCTAATTAAAAATACGTATGATTAATTTAAAAAATGCAGAAACATAAAATTGTTAATATAACCAATTGTTTATACTTGAGCATTGCTTACAGTGAAGAGAACGAATTCAATTACCACATGGCATTTTTCTTTTTATAAAATGTTCAGAAACATACGATGAACTAGTGAAACCACGTACCTTCTCAACACGTACAATTCAACGGTCTCGCGGATCAAGAGGTTTAAATTTGAAGGCACACGAGATCAAGTTAATAAAACGGAATGCCACTTACCAAATAGAAATTTCAGTCAATTGTTCCTACAAAATTACCTTCCACTTGACATTAAAAAGTATTGTAAAAAAAGGTTGCAACAAGACAACAAATATAAGATATTCATATTGGAATTTATATTGGAATTCATATTTATATTGGAATTAAGAATGATGAGTAAACATTATATATATGACAGTGTATGTTAGTGTGTATATACATATAAAAACAGAAAAACTGAGAACACACATACCAAAAGGCATTACCAACACTTTTTTTTTTTAATTGTGATTTTTTTTTTGCGAGAGGTGTAAAAAAAATGTGCAGGCACATGCCCTGTTGGTACCGCACAACAGGGTTATGTGGGGATGGCCCTGTGCCGACCCACTAAAATCTCACCTCTTTCTCCAGCCCTTGTTGTTGGACAGGGTATCACTATTAGCATAACTTCCTGAACAACCGGGCACCTTTCAGTCGTACGACTGTCCTACTGTTCAGGCATCTTCTTACTTATTACTCAGTTCTTCTTCCTTCCGCTTCATCACCGTTACGATGTAGTTTGCAATACTATCCCACTTTTCTTTGCTTCTTAGCATCAGCGTTATTAGATTTTCCGGAAGAATTTCTTCTTTTATCTTGCTTTGTAGCTCTTCTTTTAGTTTTTTTCCATCTTTACATTTGAACAGAGTATGTTCCACATCATCTTCCTGTCCACAGCTGTCACAAATGCTGCTATCAATTTTCTTAAATCTCCATAAATAATGTTTAAAGCAACCATGTCCAGTAAACGCTTGTGTCAAGTAGAAATTTACCTCGCCATATTTCCTGTT
>JAGFPH010019478.1:0-15211 GCA_018207615.1 Philaenus spumarius
AACTGATGAGAGTGTAGAGCGACCTTAATACTTAATTTAACTTTGTAGTTTTTTGAAATTCTTTGGTAGTATATTTTGTTTAAAGTAAATTTTGAATTAGTTATACAGTAATTGCTTTAGGTTAAATATATTGTCCCTGACTTATTTTGTACAGTTAGTCTTTTTTCACCTTTTGAATTTACATTTTCCTAAGAAGGTTCTAGGAATACATAACACAAAAAATTTAATTTAATAAATATGTCATACTCTCTCAATCTACATTATTTCTTCAAGAGTTATCAACATTAGAGCACTGTGATAACAGATAAATTTATAAAAACCCGAACGGTTGAACTGATTTTCTTGAATTATAGCTAAGAACACTCATCAAGTCACCTTTAAGAAAAAAAAACCCCAAACTAAATCAAAATCGGTTCACCCATTTGGGAGCTACAGTGCCACAGATAGATACACACATTAAACTTTTAATACCCCTCTTTCTGCGACGGGGGTTAAGAAAAGACAGCGCTTACACAGAAGGAAACAAAATTATTTTTCCAAGACAATTTTCCAGAGGTATACTAAAGTAAGCTTTTCCCCAAATTGAGGTAGTCCAAAACAATTGATAGATGGTGAACATCCATCACATCTTGCAATATTTCAGTTATCTGCACAATGAGATAGCTGACTAATGAGCCAATAGGGAAATACACAATTCGTTCCAGTTTGTAATTGCTAACGCATGACTTGATCAGTCTGATCTGAAGTTTGCCGTACCAGATAAATTTGTGAACAGTTAAATTTGTGCAGGCTAGACCAAAAACAAGGTTCGGTAAAACTTTAAACATCAAGCTTGTGGCTCGATAGATGTACAGTGGAAATACAGATTTTTATAAACTTTGATCCTTATGTAAAATGACCTAAAATGTAACTCCTTGCAACCAATCTATATTAAGAATCTGCCATTTTAGATATCTTAACAAGATGTTGTAGATTTACAACTCAAATCCTTTTTTCTTTTAACCTTTTGCACTCTGTTTGACACTTAGCTCCTCCACCAGATCCAATTAAAATATGACTGTTTGAAGAAGTATTTTTGTATATTCGCCAAAACATTACTATAAACAGTAAACATAACTTATTATATATCATTTTTTCGGAATAAACCAGAGAATAAGGAAAAAATTTGAGAAATAAAATGTTTTCAGTGAGTAGGCCTATTTTGAAAATAATCGGTGAGAAAAATCTGAAAATTATTTTGTTTTGTAATGAAATTAAAAACAAGAGTAATAAAGTTTAGAGCATTGAAAATAATAATTTTTTACACTAAGTATAATGATTATAAATAATTTAAAAAATAGTCTTGAGGTTTAACACAATTATTTTATTGAGTAGGCCTATTTTGAATATATTAGAACTAACAAGCAAAACATATGTTTTTTTTATGAATTTAAGTGCTGTACTAATAAAAGCGATTAGAGCTTTGTAAATACTTTTTGCAGTAAATATGACAATTGTATTTATATTTATTCAAAAATTTATTTTAACAATACTATTTTTGTGAAATAATGGTACATAATCTTGGTAACAATTAGTTTACAAAGTTACCATTTCTCAAAACAAAATAAAACAAAGACAACATTACTAAATTATTTACATAAAATTTACATAAAAGTGTTTTACAAAACTGCAAAATAATGACGTATAATAAAAAAACACCACTTGAAAAAACATAAACAAAAGTTACAAGACAACATATAATGCTAGTTGCATTTCTCGATCATGACTGTCAAACAGCTGCTCAACTTCAGAGAGATATAAAATATATTCCAAAGCCTATATAATCTGTCTTCTAAACTGCTTTAAGGGTCGCCTCTAGTAAAACAGAAAGCAACCTGCGACTCCCTATAGCGGCGGTAGGTTATGTGGACATTGCTCATCCTAAATCCATTTAAAATCCGCAATTATTCAAATAGCGTTTTTTTTTAAAATACCAAACTCTTGGGGACGAAATTCTTCATGCGAATGGCTTGGTAGTTTTTCGCTATAATTAATAGTGACAACATAAAAAAATATTAAAAATCAATGTTTTAAATTGTTAATAAATATTAAACAAAATATTTTTCTTAGTTTTTAAAAAGCCATTTGCATGCATATTGACCATAGCTTTAAAATGACATATCGTTTAAAATTTTACGATAAAAAATGAAGGAAAAATTTGGATTTTAATTTAACATTGGTGTTATGGAGTGTCAGTTAACATGACCGACAGCTAGAGCCGACCCTTAATTGGTTCTTAGTTGTCTTCTAATTGCTTCTAAACAGTTTTAACAACATTGAAGTCTCTTTAGACCGAAAACCACAGATTCTACATTAGTTTAAAACATAGAAATCATATTAAAACACGTTTCGGAATGAGTCCGACAGTGAAGTGCAACGGCAAATTAGCGATGTCGGACTGAATACGCTTACGGAGCGCCAAAAGGTTTACCAATGTTTTATTGAGGCAAAACCTGTTCTCATGTACAAAACAAGGAGGTTAAAAATAATAATAAACTAGGGGAGACCCCTGCGTGCTCAGCACGCCAACCCCCGATGGAACCTTCTAAAAAGATATGTTATGTTTTATTTATAATAAAGGTGCAGGATTAATAATAACCTCAAAACTAAGATGATAAATAATGTTAAATGTTTAAATCAAATTATTTTGTATATTTTATAACAACAGTTATAATAAAAGTAAAAGAACCAGTAAGGCTCAGGTGTAGGCAGGCCTACACTTAATCAAAAACCCTTACCAAAATGTTACTATCAATTATTGTATATTATCAATAAATAGGCCTACTATAATATGTCTTATTTATTTTTAATTAGGATGAACCATAGTTTTTTATTATTTTTAAATTCATTAAAGCAAGTTTTTATTGGTTTGTGTGTGTTGAAACATGTGTTGGTTGAGCCTAGGCCTAACTTAAAATATTATTGCTGGACATCTGAATCAACTGTTTCATCTGTTATTTTAATCAATTGGTTGCTATGGTAATGAATGTAAATACATTCAAGAAGTTGTTTTTTCAGTCTAGGCCTAACCTAAAATTATGTTTAATTTATTTTACCTGCCTTAACCGCAACATGCACACATGATCTATGTTTTTGTGCACATCATTGGATGATATAAGTTTCATCTTTCAATTGTTGTTTTTTAGTTAACGTCCAACTTGATCCTGTGAATTTGTTCGTTGAAAGATACTGGTTACTAATGATTTTCTTTAAGCCAGCTGATTCCTTTTGCTACAATTGTTTGTTCTAAGATGCACCATTCACGTGTTTTAATAATCAGCTGGATAGGGAAACTTAAAGTGATGATAAAATATGTTTAAAAAAATTATTTTATTAAATTCTAAATAAAATTATTTCAAAAATTCAAGTAATTTATGCAAATGTAGAATTATTGATCTTTCATTTAAAACAAACCGCGTGTAAAACGGTTCAGTGGAAACCTCAAGTGAACTCTTCAAAGAAGTGCAAAGTTGACATTTTACCCCCATGTTAAAACTCCATAAGAAAAGTGTATTTTCCATTTTTTTACCCAATTAACATAAATATTTTCAAAATACAAATAAAACCTGCACATATAGGACCGCTAACCTTTGTTTGGTACAACTCGCATGTAAATCGGTCCAGTAGAACGGTCAGGCTCGCTGTCATAAGCTTTAAATTTTTTCCCTGTGTTAAATCTCCATAAGAAAAGTTTATTTTCCAATTTTGACCCAATTAACATAAATATTTTCAAAATTAAAACAAAACCTGCACATATAGGACCGCTAACCTTTGTTTTGGTACAACCCGCATGTAAATCGGTCCAGTAGAACGGTCAGGGTCGCTATCATTAGTTTTGCAAAAGTTTTTTAGTATATAAGATAAGCCAGTAATAATAAATTCTTTACCTGTACATGTTCATCATTATGAGCAAACAACCAGAGAAGTGTCGCAGTGTTGCAGAACAGAGTTGGGTTTTTCGAATATGAATTCATCAGGAACTCAACAAGAGTTTGGATCCCGTTCACCTCGACAGTAGTCTATAATAAAAACAACGTATGAATAGACCAGGGAGACATAGGACAAACATCCCATAAAAATAAGGTAAATCTTAAATTATACAACTTTGAAATGATCTGTTTAAACAACACTGGATACATGGATTTGAAGTTTTTAATTCAAACGAAAAGGCCTCCAAACAAAATTAAGTTAAAATAAGTAGGTATTTAAACAGATAAAATAGTCAATCACAAACATATTTATCCATTGATGGATATTCTTGTAAATTATGAGCTAGATCTACTTTTTAGTTTCCATTAAACTATTTTCACCCATCCTGGTTCAAAATAGTTGGACTGCTTATAATACTTAACATAATATACAGGCTTGCCAGTTTTTAATTTTTACAAATACAGAGATTTTAGCGACATAATTCATTTTTAATCCTAACAATATACAACTAGGCCTACATGAATACAATTTTTTAACGCTCACTTACCATCTAAACTATGCCAAGTGTGTATTGCTTAAATTACTGATTTATTCACGTTTTAAATTATAAATTTGTTTATTTTATTGATAAAATACACAAGCATTAACCCTCTCCAATCACATGAAGGCATGTTTTACACGTTTCTTAAGCCCCTACGAATCCTAATGACATCAAATTCTGTCATCAAATCATATAATAGATTTTTTATTTTCTGAAGGCAACAGTGGCTAATGTTAATTTGGGTGTAAACGTTTCTCACATGTGACTTTTTTGTGTTGGAAAAGTTTTTTTTTTTAAATAGTCTATTAACAAGTTTTAAAAGTACGGTAAACAGTTTTTAACAAAAGCCTAACAAAATAAAAAAAGATTTATATCTACATACTGTAGTAACTACTACATCATAGATGATGTTTATAAGTTATACGAAGATGTACAAATATTTCCGAAGTTAAACAAATTGGTGATAAAATATTGTATTGATATTCATTTTATAACCTGAAAGCAAATCTATAATGTATTATAGCTTACATTAGTTATACAACTCTTATTTAAAAAAGTTAACTTCACAAGACATTATATTCTTGGTTGCAGTTGTAAACATGGCCACAAAGTATGATCTACGCTTGTATTACAGATGATGGATGAAATCAGATGTTATATTATATAGTTATTCATGTAAATACACTCGCTTTTATAGGAGTTGATGCTGAATTGGGTTAAAATACTGAGATTACTGGAGATTGTTTTGATAATACATACTCCGTCCTAAATATGAAGAAGTGGCAAGCCTGCATATATTTTTACATAGAGAGTAGGTAAACTCAATCACATCTAAGTTCAAATTTTCCTTATATACAAAATATTAAGCCATTCTCAGACTTTTCACCCAACCTGTATATTATATATATACAGTATTTGTTTTTTGCAAAAATTGGTGTTGAGTAGAATATTAATAAGTATATGAGATATTTTATTTTCAGGATACTCAATTTTTTCTAACTTTATTCATTGTATTATTCTGGTTTAAAATCCGTTTGATTCATAGAATTATATACCTTTCAGAAAGACCACAGTTTATTGACTTCTACTTTTAGATATCTAACACTGAAAGTAATAACTACAAATTAAAAGTTGAACTACTGAGACATTTTCCTTAAAAAAAAAAAACACACAAGTACATTTGACCCCTACATTCCACAAAATATCTCCAATTTATTATTTACAACAGATCACTTATAATGTAATAATAAGACTAACCGTCCAAACAGTAGCTGCAGTGTTGGCGTACTTGTAAAGATTAACTAGCACCATTATAGCTGTCTCGCATGCCAGCACATTACCTTGAGACCTGTTATGTGCCACATCAAAAACACTATATATCGTTTTCACTAATCCTTGGTTCACCAAATCTTCACATAACTGACTGGACAGTGAAGTCACCGTATCTGTTTACAATAAAAGACAAGATAATTAGTAAATTGAAAAATGCTGAATAGTTTCAGGCCCTGTTTCTAAATCCTTTGTTAAATAATTTAATGTAATGTTAGAGTGTAAAGAGACATTAAAGTGTATACGTCCAAGAATAAACGTTAGTGTGACAATCTATATACAGTCAACTCACGATTATCCGGGATAATAACCGGCAAGACCATCACGGATAATGTGAAATCCCGGTTAAAGCAATTCATTATAGTATAGGACCCAAATACAAGGTATTATGCAAGAATTATAAACAAAATGGTTATACTGTACCTTTAATCACTCCTAAAACGTATAAAAAACTACAAACAGCATTATTTAGATTGAAATAGCAGTACAGCAATATATTATTTACAATGTTCAAGCACGATTAAAATAGTCCAGAATGTTCAACAATGATTAAAATAGTTTGTCAGTTTTTTGTTTTTTCGCGTTTGCTTCCTTTTTCAAAATTGTGGATCTTATTTTTCGTAACACGAGCTTGTCACGTAATAATGCATCGCTTTAACTGTCTAAATAGACAAGAAGGCCTTTGACGTAACTCAGAGCTGTGCCGTGTGTCACTTTCGGCTAGAGATTTTAAGTCAATAACATAACTGCTACTTAGTAACAGCTACTCTATTCTCTAAAAAAACGTGAATAGATGCTACTCGTGATTGCAGTAGTATCAGTTTCGTGTTAGTGTTATTCGTTTGTTACAAGGCCGCCCGCCCTCCTGTCACCCACATTTTTTCACTTCTCGCCCCACCACCTCTCTCGTCTCTTGGCCCGGTTGAGCCGCAACCCGTATAAACCGATCCCGTTTAATCGGGAGTTGGCTGTATATATATACTGTGTGTAAAAAAAGTCCGCCTGTCCTCCTATAATTTTTTTGCTTGTTAAAAAACAAACAAATATCTTTTGGGGAACGATACTAACTTAACCCAAATGTCTTTTGAAGTTATCGGAAATTTTGAGAACGCGCAAAAATGGGGATTTTGGGGGCAACTCAAAATTTTCTAATGTTAACCCCTTTTGAGTGACCCCTCATGGAAGAAATCCATCGGCGTAAGGTCTGGAGAACCTTACGCTGCAGGCCATTCGATCAGACCGTGCATACCAATCGCTTTAAAATGAGGAGTCACTCAAAAGGGGTTTACATTAGAAAATTTTGAGTTGCCTCCAAAACCCCCATTTTTGTGCGTTCTCAAAATTTTAAATATTACCAAAAGAGACTACTTCTTTATTTAATATCATTTCTTCAAGAGTCGTTTCAGTTTTTAAGTCACCACAGGTGAAATTAAAACTCCAAAAGTCTTAGACGCCAGGCTTCAAGAACGAGTTGTATTCAAAACTTTGACAAGCTGCCATTTTGGATAGAAACACGTTAGAGACTTCCAACCTCCACCATTCGCGTATTTTTTTAAAGCTCTTTAAAATAAGGGGTCACTCAAAAGGGGTTTACATTTTAAAATTTTGAGTTGCCCCCAAAATCCCCCATTTTTGGGGGACACTCAAAATTTCCGATAACGTCAAAAGATACTTTGGGTTAAGTTAGTATCGTTCCCCAAAATATATTTGTTTGTTTTAACAAGCAAAAAAATTAAAGGGAGGGGGGCGCGGACTTTTTTTACACACAGTATATTAAAAGATTTTTGTCAAAAACCTTTTTCCAATCGCCCAACTTCTCCTAATGGACCGATTTTAATGATTTTTTAATGGGTGTCTTTTTACCTCTAGCTATGACATCAAGGATTGAAATTATTTTTGAGCATTTGGGGCTATACAAATTTTATTTTGATTAAATTTCATTATTACGTTTTTTGTTTATTTTAAAAACTAAAAAAAATGTACAAAGTTGGTTGATATCTAAATCGAAAGAGCTAAAAATTTATAAAATTTTTATTATAATCTTTTACAGAACAGTTAGGAAGGAAACAAGTTCGACCTGCATTAAATTTGTAAATCAATCTAAACTGTTTCTGAGTAGGTTTGATTTGACATAAAACAAAAAAACATAATCGGCTTAGTAATTAATTGCTGTAGACCTCCCGCATGTGTAACTAAATATAACTTATTTATAGGCATATTTAAATTCAAATCAGAAATTTCCAAACCAACCGTTTAAATTCATTAGCCCGGCCAAAGTGTTAAGCCATTTAACAGACGTCACTTTTAAACAAAAACATTATAGGCCTAAATCCTGATTTGTACACTTTATAACAGTTCAAATAATTGTATTCACTTCAATAGAAGCGATTTCAAATATATTTTACTTATAAATAAACATGAATGCAAGTTTCATTAAAAGGCTAGGCTTATCTTGTATTAAATATAAAACTATAATTGTATTTACTTATAGAATAGAATAACAATAAATTATTAGTTAACAACATCAAAAAGAATATACCAAGCAAGGATAGCAAAGGGGTTTTGTTTACCAACTTCTATTACACCTGAATTAAATGGTTAACATTTATGTAATCGTAAAGTTGGTTGCAACCTATTCGCACCAATACAAATATCGAAAGTAGTACGGCAAATATTTACAGTACATAGGCCTATAATAATTGAATTACAAAACAGCTATAACTGAGTTTTATTGCCTTTTCAGTATTAGGTCAGCTTTTTCCCCATCATAAATGACGCGATGTTTTTTGTTCAGATGCAAGCGTAGAGTTTAACATCTGCATTAGAACCCCGCTATTCTGAACAGGGTTCAGAAAAAAATACCGATTTTTTTAATACAAAAATAGGAGAAATTTAAAAGGCGTTAGTGAAAACATGTACATTTTTTATTGCTAAACAAATAAGTTAAATAGAGACATACATAGAGACTAAGCTTGATGAAAACGCCTAAAACAAAATTGGAATGAAAGCTGGTTTTGTTTCCTTCACGTTTTCCATCCATTTTGCGAGAAGGAAGTTACCGCAACAAGCGTCCGGTGAAACGGATACCGGGTCCGTCAGAAAGAAGGAAAGATTAGATACAGCTATGCAAAAGTAGTGTTGTTGCCACCTGGGGCCCGTTTCATAATGAAAATTTAGCTAATATTATTAGCTTAGTAACTTGTAACAATCTGTTTCATAATACCAAAATACTAATTTACAAGTTGCAAACAAATTTTATTAGCTTTGCAGCTTGTAATTTGTAAATTTTGTTTCAAAATGAAGAAATTACTTGTAAACTGTAAAATTCTGTTTCATAATAAAAAACTAATACTTTGAAAAGTACAAGTGTTTTACCAACAAAATATTAGTGGATTTTTCATCTTCTGTTTCATAATGCTTACTAATACTATTAACTTGTAATTTATTTGCTAATATTAGAAAAAATTCTACAAGAGCCAAGTTGCCTAATTTTTTTAAATATTAGTAGGGTTATGTTTGGTTTTCTGTTTCCTATTATGTTTATTAAGGTTACTGCTGTGTATTTCTGTTTCTAAATAGCTAAAATTTGAAATGGTTGTAATTAATGATTTATTGTTTGACTCATCAAGTGAAGAAGAAGAGGTAGGGCAAGGCATGGCAGTAGTAAGGAGGCAAGAGGTATATAAAAAAAGAATCAATTTTGATTTTAATAGTGAGTATGAGTTTAAGGAAAGACTTAGAATGTCATCGGAAAAATTGGAAAATCTTTGTGGAATGATTGGAAATGATCTGCATCATTACAATAAAGAAGGGGCTCCTACTGCTTGACAGCAAATATGTATAGAAGAAGAAGAACTCTTCCCCAATGCAGTTTTTTTGGGGGACTCAGGGTATCCCTTAAAGTGGTGTCTCATGGTTCTATGCAACCAAGATCCAAATGATCCAGGTGAGAGGCGCTACAACAAGGGTTGAATTGAGCGCTGCCTGGGAATTTAAAAAGAAAAGTATCTATGTTTGAATCACCTGCGTTTACAACCAACATATGCAGTAGAAGTTATTAAATATTGTGCAACTCTTTGCAATTTTAGTAGAAGAGGTGAAGAGTAGGAACAAGAGATACATTTTGTTGAAGAAGAGGCAGGAAATGGGCCCGAAGTCTGGATGGAGGAGAATGAAGAGCTAAATGATGGACCACCCCAGAACCATAACCTAAGGGTTCTAAGGCAAAGGGAAATAATTGATTCCATGCGGTGATTACTCGCTAGTCGTTGACTTGGTAAAGAGAAAAAATTGTAATGTATTTTATTTATAAAAGAGTAAAATATTTTTTTTATTTGATTGTCACTAAAAATAAATGTTTTTACAAGAAAATTTAAATTTTATATACAGTAGAACTCCAATTATCCGGACTCCAATTATCCGGATCAGATTTGAATAAGAACTTAGTCAAACGGATGCGAGACTTGGCTGCGCGGAATCGATTTAAGGTAGCAAAACAACTGACTCTGCCTGGTATGTTAAAAAAATAATGTATTTTACAGTGATTTAGTATTTTTTATAAATATTTCGTAATGTAAACATTGTAATTGATATTGTTTTTTCATAATAAATACCGTAAATGTTCTCTATTGTGTTTTGTTTACGTTTTTCTCCTAAAAACGGCCTTTTTTCGAGAAAAATCCAATTATCCGGATCGGGTCCGGTCCCAATTAATCCGGATAATTGGAGTTCTACTGTATTTAAATACAAAGGTAAAATGAAGTACTGTACCAAATACATTTTTTTAAATTTACATAACAAGTTAACAGAATGCAATGTAAATTGACATTTACAAAATTAGCATAATACAAATTATAAAAAATAAGATCAACTTTCATATATATACCGGGTGTCCAGAAACGACTTAATTATAGCTAAACAGGTTACATAGGGTAACCCCAGATTAAATGTAATTGATTACTCTACCAAAGAACCTATTCTGAGATGAATCCGAAATTTTTTTCCGCCATATTGGATCCGCAATATTGGATTCAACTTTTTTTTAAAATTGCTACATACCCATATGGCACATCATTTCTAAGTGAAATTTAACGAGAAAAGCAATGGTGAAAACCATTTAGCGATATTTTCAACCGTTCTTTAGATTTTAATCATTAAAATTTCAAGAGCAAGGTAAAACGGCTATCACTAACCTCTGTCTACTTTTATTATTAGCGATTGCAAAACATAAAAAATTACATCATTTAACATTGTAATTCTTATGCTAAAAACGATACTGCAAACCATTTAATAATACCTCATCTTGTTAGTTAGTTGTTATTAATTAATTCAAAATAGGCCTACATGTTAATACAATTTCGTTGTCAATATTCGCAAAAAAATTAATTGACATTTTGTATTAATTTAGTTTTCTTTGGTCATCACGTTTTTCCATTTTAAACAATATAACTTTTTATAACAAACTAACTAAAAAACAAACAAATTATGAATATAAACACTTTACAATGGAAACATAACCTCAACTTGATGGCAAAATACAACAAAATTTTGACTGCTTACTTGTAAAATCAAACTAATATTATTATTGAAGGCAGTTTGTTTATGAAAACTAAAATACAAGTACTTGTGAATTTTTTACTTGTAACTTGTATGTTTGTCAGCTGACTTGTAGATTTGTAAGTTTTTCTAGTAAAACCTTACTAATAATATTAGCAAATGTTTATTTTCATTATGAAACACTTTTTAGCCAAGGTTGTAAATTGTAAGTTTGTAACTTGTAATTTTTTACTAATATTATTGACATCATTATGAAACAGGGCCCTGGTAGTTGTTTTCATCCGTTTTACTCCTTCGTTTTCATTATCTCAAAGGAATTTTTTTTCTCAATCTTTTTCAAGATAATGCGGTACTAACGGACAGACTGCGGAATGACAAAAGGTACAGTTCGCATATCCCTTCCCTTTCATTTTTATAAGAAATCGGAATCGTAAAGCAAAGGAAGGAAATAACACCAGATGATCTAAACCTACACTAGAGCGAGGTCAAGAGCATTTGCATCGCTACATGTGATTCGAGTTGAGATTGAGCGTTCACCCTCTCCTCGCTTTCCTTCGAGCCGATCAACGCTGTATAGAACAGGCACTAGCAGATGTTCCCGCACTTAATTTACGCCTTAACAAGTTGATATTATTCATGAAATCTGCCTATTCCAAATTCCCGCTAAACTGAACAGTGTTCAGTCCCAATTAGTTCAGAATAGCGGTACTCTATTGTAATTCTGGGGCGGCGTGAAGCATTTGAAGACATGAATTGTATATAAGAAACATTTGCCGTGTTTTACCCCATTTTTACTTTCTCCCCCAATACCATGGTATATGGAGAAAATATTGTATTCGTCCGAATTTTCGAGTTTGAGTTTTTGGTGGAAATATCCGTTTTGGGTCCCCCTAAACCTAAAAAAGTGGTTTTCGGAGTGATGTCTGTGTGTGTGTATGTTATCAGACCTAGAGCCTAAACCAGTTGACCGATTTTGAGGAAATTTGGTATGGAGGTACTAATTCACGGTATCTCCAGGAATTTTTTTCATTTTTGTGAATTCTTTATTTTTAAGGGTAATTTTCCCATAAAAACCCTTAAAATAACGGAAAAATCAACTTTTCTCAAAAACGGCTCTAACGATTTTGATTAAAATTTCATAGTTTATTAGGGACCTGAAGTACTATAAACTATAAAATTTTAATCAAAATCGTTCGAGCCGTTTTTGAGAAAAGTAGGTTTTTCCGTTATTTTATGGTTTTATAGGAAAATACTCTTAAAAATCAAAAAATTGGTATTTTTAATTATTATTCTACTGATGAAAAAGTAGAGTATGTTATAGTACTTTGAGGAAGAAAGTATGTGTCAGTTTCCTGATACCGTTTATTACAATACCATAAGGAAATATGTTTTTGTTTCTCCCGGCGTTAAAAATTCACGCATAATTCCCTCTTTTCCCGGGTAGCTGTCCACCCTGTTATAAGTTAGGTCACATGAGACAAAGTATCTTTTTCTCAGAAATCTCTTACTGTAAATTGTAACCCAAAATTTAAGCCGTAGAAATTACTTTAAATCACATTATTATACTGATTCACTAAATACTTGCCCAGTGTGATCAGGGATCTGATTACTACATGAAGGCTCTTCGTGTTATGTTTAAGATCATGTATAGCATCATTAAAACGTTGTCTTAAACTTTTTTGGTCATTATTATTTTTGTTTGTTTGAACAGATGTTCCTGGTTTCTTTTTCAATTGAAAATTTTTTCGAAGGATGTAACCCCGCCAAATGGCCTGAAAGAAAAGGAATAATTACTAACAAAAGTCATACAATTGATTAGGTTCTCTGGTAATAAATTAGAATTGTTACTTTAATATACAGTATGTTTTAGAGTTCCCTACCAATACTGTATAGTTGCCTCAAATTGCAGCGAAACACTCCTTCAGGGAGAACGGACCCTCCTAATCACCTATTGACAAACAATGCCTTTGTTAGAAGCGGGCACCCGGGACTGCCGGCATCAGCCTGCTATTCCAAGAAATTCTGTTCACACTATAACTTGCAATCAATTGAAATACATTAGGCCTGCATTATCGAATGAAGTCTCATTATTTTCGTCTTACTTAGACGAATAAAAACACATTTGAATCACAGTTCTAAGACGTACCGAAATAACAGTTGTCGCTTAACTTTCACCATCACATCACGGGCGCTATTATGTCAGTAACAATACATCGTAGAACTGTGATTCAAATTGTTTTTTATTCGTCTAATAAGTAAGACGAAAAAATGAGCCGTCATTCGATAATGTAGGTCTAATGTATCAATTGTTTGCAAATTATAGTGTGACACAGAATTTCTTGGAATAGGAGGTTAATGCCGGCAGTCCCGGGTGGCCGTTTCTAACAAAGGCATAGTTTGTCAACAGGTGATTAGGAAGATCCGAAGGTCTGTTCTACCTGAGAAGGTGTCTCTCTACGTTTTGAGGCAACTATACTTATAGGCATTGTTGCTTTGCAAACACAATATCATTATTAAAATTAAATGTCCTAGTTGTTTATACGCCCACAATTTTGTTTTTTCCCTTGAGTAATTTTTTTAACATAAAGGCCAAATTACAAACAAAAATATTTTTTTAATCGCCCAATTAAAAAAAAAAATGGCTTTATGAGATCTCAAAAATCATGAACTTCAAAAGAAACATGTTTTTGGTTCTAGGCTATTATAACTGTTTTTGTTGTTTTGCCTTATGGACTGGTTATAATATACTTATAATTAAATAAATACCTTATTTATAAAACTGCTTACAGTCCAGTAAACGTTGTTGTTAATCGGTGACGACCGTTTCGCCTATTTTATTCAGGCATTATCAAACGGAAACTTGTTAATGTGTTGTGTTGTGTGTTTTGTGTAATTTTAAAACAAGTTAATTAACAAGTTAATTAAAGTGTTTAATTAACAAGTTTCGGTTTGACAATGCCTGAATAAAATAGGCGAAACGGTCGTCACCGATTAACAACAACGTTTACTGGACTGCGAGCAGTTGTATAAATAAGGTATTTATTTAATTATAAGTATCTAGGCTATTTCCTTAAAATAAATTCTGTAATTCGAATTTTATGTACATTAACCTCTATAATTCAAGCTTCCTTAACTTTCAAAAAAATTGCTTTTTTCCCTTGGATTTCGAATTTGTGAGGATCCACTGTATAATGTAAATGAATATTTTATTTCTCCACTTTGAAATTAATAAAAAGCAGTGAAATAGAATTTAAAGTATCTGTTAAATATAGGATAAAAATTGTTGTAAAATAACTGTTTTATTTTAAAATTAACAGTGCAATTTGACAGAAAAAATTAAAAAAAAAAAACAATTCAGTTCACTTTACAGGGTGTATCAGAGAGGGTGGCCGGCTTGTATAGCATTGAAACAAGAATACTTAGACATTTAGTTTAAACTGATAACAACCTATTTCGACCCCAAGGAATTCAGGAAAAATGTTTTCAACCCTCTTAAATACCCCAAAAGGGTATTTTTGGGGGTGGGGTTTTTTTTTGGGAAATTTTCAAATGTAAAGGAAGGTTGTATTGTTCCTCATTTTAAAGGTCTCGGTACACTGATCATTAAAACAAAAATGTTTCATTTATCTTGCACTGTCAATACAGGGTGGCCCGAAACATCATAAAAACTTAAGTTTACATATCTTTTTAAATAAGACACAATTTTTTTTAACAGCTAAAATTTTTAAAGTACATTGACAAAGATGTGACCTTTCAAACAATACCTAATTTTGGTAGGTTTTCTCACATTTTTAGCAGGTTTCAAAATTTACAACT
>JAGFPH010019480.1:0-14978 GCA_018207615.1 Philaenus spumarius
GGTCTCTCACTCTCAGTCACTCTTGGTTGTTCCGTACTCTTCCCTTTGCAAATACAACCAGTGCCTTCAAACTGATGATACCATCTTTAGATGTTATTACAACTGAACTTAATACGGAACGCACATTGCACTGTAACTGCAGATTCGTCCTTGCAAACTGTAAAACACAATTGCCAAGTTTGAACTCAATAATAGGTCAAGCCTTTTTTAAGATAATAGCAGCATATGTATTTGCAATATTGTTGTGTTTACTATTTTAGCATAGGATGCGGGGTTGAACGAACCAAGTATTACATTTAAATGAACTATTAGGGGAGAGGGGGGTACATTTGAACGTGGGGTGGATTTGAACAGTCTTCATAGTATGATAAATTACATTATTTAGGAAGAGGAATTATTTTTTCCTAGGTTGGCAACACTCCTTCTAAACACCTGCATCAGTTTCCCTCCATTTTCTTAGTTGTTTTGTTTACTCATTTTCAGAGTGCCATTTTTAGGTTACATTTCTAAACTTTTGATCTTGAAGTTGTAAGCTTATTGCAGTTTTGTATCACATCATTTTGGATCAAACATTTTTCCATAGGTAAGTACATTTCTTAAGCTTTTATTTGATACTATAAAGTAAGTTTCTACTAATGTGACACATTTATTTATTAACCTAGAAAAAAATTTTGTCACCTGGGGTGGATTTGAACAAAATTCATGGGGCACATTTGAACACTTCTTATTTTCTATTAAACGCCTGTTTTTGAAAAATTATGATGACTTTGTGACATTATATGATGTAATAATAGAAATGTACATTAAATTTAGGCTAAGTTTACAATTACATTCGAACCAGTTTAGGCCTAGACCTATTAGGTTATAATTATAGTGACTTTCTTTTAGATTTGACTAAGCCTAGCCTATACAACAGTCTATATTTTGTTAATTTTTTTCAGGATTTAACCAGGATGGTGCGGACGTATGTCAAGAAGAAAACATATCCTGAAGCCTATACAACAGTCTATATTTGAGTCAGAATCTGAAGATGAGTCTATTGCTGAAAATGAAAAGATATCAATTTTGCTTGAGAAGTACTATGCGATCTACTATGATCTAAATTGGTATTTAGGGCGTGTCCTAGATTTCCCTAATGAAGGCTACACAAAAATTAAGTTCCTTAAGCAAGGCCTAGGAGAAAGCTATGAATGGCCAAAACACAATGATATACAAACCATTCAAAATAAATTTATCTTCTACGGGCCTCTTAAGATCATTGGAAATGGACCTTTCTTAATTGACGAGCGGTGCAAAAGGAGAATAATAGTAAAATAAAGAAGTATCAAGAATAAACAAATTTGAAAATGGGTTGAATTGCATTGTAAATAGTACTTATTGTGAATTTGTATCATTAAAACGTATTCATTCCTTTTATTTTTTGTTACTTAAACTAAAAATACCCTTATGTTCAAATCTGCCCCAGCCTCGTTCAAATCTACCCCGGAAGGGGGCAGTTTTGAACACTTTGCAAGGCATACAAATTTTTTTTTTTTAGCAAACCAAAAACTATTATATTGAATTTCATATCATGTTTTTACATGATCAACATATCAATAATTAATAAGCATCTGTTATCAACAAAACAACTTACAAGGAAAAAATTACAAAAATACAAGTTCAAAAACTGTTCAAATGTACCCCCCTCTCCCCTATTCATTATTATTTTTAATTTGTAATAAATTACCTGCTTACACGCTTCCTCAGCAAGGGTTAAATTAATTAAATTACAAGTGAAAAAACATGGACCAAGACCGGGATTGGAACCCAGGACCTTTGTAATAAATAACACCACTGTAGGCTGCAAAAAGAATCGAGATTGTTTTTAATGTCGCATGCGAGGTATTCAGTCTATTAATTCATAAATGCAGTAAAACCGTACAAGTGAGATAACATCGACCAATATCTGTAGGATCAGGATAGCTCAGTGGTAGAGTGTTGCCCCGGAAAGGCAAAGGTCCTGGGTTCAAATCCCGGTCTTGGTCCATGTTTTTTTCACTTGTAATTTTATTATTATTCATTATCAGATTTTTTTTAAAGTTATACTATCTCATAGAGAATTAAAAGAGCTACAAAAAAGGTCTCTTAACATTTTTTTGTTAAAATGTACGGTTTTTTGGTAATTCAGGTTTGAAATGTTCAAACAGCCGCCATTTGAAACTCATGATTGGATATAACCGTTTATTTTTCTTACAATAGACAGACCATTGTTAGGTTAAACTTCATGTAACGTTTGAACTCAATCAGTCGAACCGATTTCTAGATACAAATTATTTTGTAAAAAACACATACAGACTAAAACGTAAGCACCGTAGACCCATGTTTATATTGTGAAATATGTTTGTCTCGATCCCAGGAACAAATCCACACAACGTGACCAGAGAGTTTGGGGACACCCTGTATAACACTTTTTAGTTGACTGTGGCTTCCACAGGGGCATAACACGAAAAACTGTATAGAAATTTTCCGCAAGTCGAATCATGCTAACAACTGTGGTAGGTACTTTCTTTGGAATCTATCTAAAAGATTTTACTCATACTGCCGGTATTACATCTTCATAATCCTTATCTATAAATGGAAAAGACAGGTTCTTTTGGCAATATAATAATATGTGTTATGTATTTTAATATTTTCTGCTACAGGATAGACAAGAGAGGAAAAGATATTCACCTCCTGTAGGCCTATGTAGAAAACAATCACCTCCTCGTAGACCGAACTCTAAACCGCTAGATGACGGACTGGGCCTACCGAAAGTAAGTTTAAATCCATAAGAGCAACTGATTTGTATTAGTTATTTTTGTTTATCTATCTGATAAATCACATTGGATCTACATAAAAGTTGGGAATAATTTGAATTTTTGAGGTCATATTGTATTTTTTGCACACAAAAAAAGGTAGTTTCATTTTTTTTTAAATAAAATTTTGTAACTATTTTTAAAAGAGTTATGATTATATAACACTAGGGGTAGACGAAATAGCTTTTTGAATTTGAGACAAGAACTGGTTATTGTTTAACATGAGGGCTATTCAGAAAGTAAGGAACGTTTCCATCCGACGCCGCTAGGTGTATATTTTGGTGTGTGCATTCTCGGCTCCTCAGTCGGTGTCCATTTATTGCTCGTTTTTCGATATTCAAATTTGAAATGTGCATTGCAATTATAAATCCTACCAATTGTGAGGTGCTGTCTGTCATACGTTTTTGTTGGCAAAAAACCTAAAACCGATAGAAATTTATCGCCAACTGTGTGAAGTGTATGGGGACAAAGTAATAAATGAAAGTTCCGTCCGAAAATGGTGGATTCATTTTTAAAATGGCCAAACCAACTTTCATGATGTAGAGAATAGTGGACGCCCAAGCATTGTGACTAACGATCTGGTCGCTAAAGTTGATGATAAGATTTGCGAAAACCACCGTTTCATAATAACGGATCTTTCACTTTGTTTTCCACAAGTTACACGGACTTTGTTGTTTGAAATTGTCACTCAAAAGCTAGGCTACCACAAATGTTGTGCAAGATGGGTGCCAAAAGTGCTTACAGACCACCATAAAGGTCAGCGAATGGGGACAGCTTTACCATTTCTGGACGCCTACCACACACATGGTGATTCATTACTGGATCGAATCGTAACTGGTGACGATACTTGGGTGAAACATGTCAATTGCGAGACAAAATTACAGTTCATGAAGTGAAACCTTGTCGGCAAAGAAGATTGTGACGACTGTGTTTTGGGATCGGATAGGCAAGTTGTGCTGCGTACTGATTTTCTCAAACTTGGTGCAACAATATACTCTTCTGAGTCTTACTGTCAAACTTTGCGCCAAATTAGGAAGGCAGTTCAAAACAAATGCCGAAGAAAGTTGCCGCACAAAATTTTGTTACCTCACACGGCAAACCGCACTCAAGAACTGCTTAATTCATTCAATTGGGAGGTTTTCCCTCTTCTGCCCTATAGTCCCGGTCTAGCACCAAGAGATTTTCACTTGTTTCCAAGAATGAATGTTTGGCTAGCAACACAGCGCTTTGACGACGACGAGTGGTTGAGATCGCGTGCGGCAGATTTCTACGACGAAGAAATTTCAAAGTTTGTCCACCGCTACAATAAGTGCCGCAATTTGTTTGGAGACTATGTGGAAAAGTAGTTTAGTTGCTCTTTCAGATGTACATAATAAAATGTTTTTCTTGTACTTAGTCTTTTTTTTAATTCCAAACGTTCCTTACTTTTTGAATAGCCCTCGTACAAATTATAGAGATCAAGAAAAATACGAAAGCTCCGGTTTAGGAACGAGCGAGAAACACATGAATAATTGTCCTCGTTTGCTATGTGAAATTTTCCATTTTTTTCTAATGCTAATTTAATTTAATGTTAAATGTTTACTTATAGTTTTAGTTACCAACGTTTTGTCTTTTGTGCTTTGATGTTTTTATTTATTAAAATATTTTTGGCTCACGACTACATAAGTTTTCTGAATATCTGTAAATTAATTTTTTCTCACAGATAACACATTGAGGGTGGCTTCTAGCTTTTACATAATGTCCTTGTAGTGCATTCTAGCTATTTTAAATCCTTTTAATAATATATTTTATGTATACCTAGTTATTGATCTATACAACTTTGAAAAGTATTTCATTTAACTATGATTACGCATTTATTAAAATATTGTATTTGCATTTTTTTACAGATCGACAAATAAACGCATATAGTAACAATAACAACATAAATATAAATGTGCCAAAAATGTTTACACTTAATGACTTAATTGGTCACTTTCCATCCAAAATCATAGAAAAACTTTTATCAGTTATGTTTTAACAGGGACATTGAGAGGATTTCCAGGCCCCTGTCCAACTTACTATTTCGGGCCCATATCGGGGGTCTGGATTAAAGATTTTTTTTAAATGGAAGCAAAATTGTGAGCTTTAAGCCCTGATGAGAGCATCTATATCTTTTTAAAACCTTTTGATCATAATGTATTATAATGTATATATAATCTTTTGCGTGTTATGATGAGTGCCTGTTTATAGTAAGATGCAGTTTCTTTAACTTGTGTGCGTAGCACATTGATTCATACTAGCAGAAGGATCAGTTTTTGTGGATAGTGAGTGACTTATCACCTTCAGTGAGAACCGTCTACGAGGAGGATGAGGAACAATTTTTATTTCAAATTATAAACTTTTACTACATGTTAAAAAATAACAATTACAAATAAACTTTCATAACAGCTTACCTTTTTTACAATAAATGCTTAAACTGTTTTCCTTCTGCAGTTTGGCAGTGAGCTAGGAGGGTGTAGTGGCCATAACACTCTGTAGCATCTCAGCAGGTATTTCTAGTGTGGATTGTCAGAGTTTTAAATCTAATGCCAATAAGTAAAACTAAGAAATTTTTAAAATGCCCAATATTGTAACTTTAAAGGGCCGCTATTTTGTGTAGGGTGAACCTTTTGATGACTGATTTGCGGCATTGTATTCTCGTAAGGTAGACCTTTAATTTGATTTACAACTTGACCTATGCTCCTATTTAAGATTTTCCTCCGTTCCCCTGCGGGCCGTCTCCCAAATGCGATAAACTCAATCAATCAATCAATCTTTTATTCATCCTTTTTTTCGACAAATATTACATTTGTATAAGGCAGGTCCCATAATTTACAAGTAGGCATGCAATATAATAATAATGCTTGGTACACCAGCAACCCTACAAAGTTTATAAAAATTATAATTTTGATAGCAGAATGTACCGGTACTCATAAACACAACAATTTTTTTTTTTTTTACATTAAAATATAAAAATACAACTATACACAATTTAACAAAATATAAAATATGATCAAGACTACAAGCAACATTACAAAGCCCCGAACAATAGGCAATCTCTAAATTAAAATAACACACATATATATAAAATATAGAAACATGGAGGCTCCACACACCCCTGTCAGTGCCCCACAAACTCCTCCACAGAGAAACAGGATCCAGACAACAGCAGTCGTCTCAGTCTGCCTTTAAAACATGAATAATCATTAATCTCTAGCAAGTCTGGAGGAAGGTTATTCATAAATAGCGCCCCAGCTTGCGAAGGTAACTTACTAAACAAATTTAGCCTGTGCTGTTTACCCCGATATTTGCAAGCCATTCTAGTATGGTAATCATGCAAATCCCTATTTTGAACGTGCTTACACTTAAATTTAAAATAAAGGATTGTTTCAAATATATATATGGACGGTAGGGTGAAAATCTTAAACAATTTAAATGTTTCTTTGCATGATTGAAGTTTAGAAAGTCCTCCAATTATCCTAATGGCTTTTTTTTGGAGAACAAATACTCTAGTCACGTTCTGGATTGAGGAATCTCCCCACAAAACGATTCCATATTTTAGAAAAGGATATATCAACCCATAGTACGCTGTTATAAGAACCTGAGCATTACAATATTGTTTCAGACTTCTCAGCGCAAATAGACCACTACTAATTTTAGCACATATATAGTCTATATGATTTCTCCATGACAGTTTATTATCGATGAAGAGACCCAGGAATTTTGTTGAAAATACTCCATTTAGTTCATTATTATCCAACCTAATATTAAGTTTTGGATTAAAAGATTCTTTTAAATTGAAATGTATATAATTAGTCTTACTAGAGTTTATAGATAACCCATTGCAACTGAGATACTGACTAATAGCATTAACTTGTGAGGAAGCCCTCTGCTCCAAGTCGTATAAAGATTCTGCTTGAACATTTAATGTCGTGTCGTCAGCAAACTGAATTAGTCTATCCACATGTACTGATGAAATACTATTTACATAAATTAGAAACAATATTGGGCCAAGCACTGAACCCTGAGGGACACCACTTGACAACTCTACTTTGTCAGATAATTTACCCGCAACAGTAACCTGTTGAGTTCTATTATTTAAATATGATTTTAACCATGACAATGGTTGTCCTCGAACACCTATTTTATCACATTTAACAAGCAATGATACAAAGTCCACACAATCAAAAGCTTTAGAGAGATCCAAAAACACACTCAAAACTTTATGCTTACCATCCAGACTCTCAACAATATATTCTATTAACTGGATTATAGCATCTATAGTAGATTTTCCTTTTTGAAAACCAAATTGGCCTTCATACAGGATATTACATCTTTGCATATGGTTTAACAACTTCTCCAGAAACAATTTCTCGAAAACTTTACTAAACACAGGCATAACAGATATAGGCCTGTAGTTATTTATATCCTTAACGTTACCTTTTTTAAGCAGAGGTGTTACTTTAGCTAACTTCAATCTCGATGGAAACATTCCAGTGGAGAAAGATGAATTTATCAAAACTGAGAGAGGCACAGAAAGTTCTTCGACACACTGTTTAATGAGCCATGTACTAAGCCCATCAATATCCATGGTTTTTTTACTCTTCAATGACCTAACCACTCGGGACACGTCACCACTAAATTATAATTGCTACAAAAAGTATTTATTTTGGTAGAGAAATTATGTACCAAGTTTTTTTGCGAAATCTGCAATGGTTACAAAAATCTAACGCCGTTCACAGACTTTTGAATCACCCTGTATTTTTACTATTTCGTTTTGAATGTGTTATCACTAATGTCTTCTCAATGTTTTAAGTAATTTTTTGTTGTTTTTCTCTAAACTATTTCGTATTTAGCTCAATACTGAATAAAGTGAACTATTTTGTTGTTTAGAGAGAAAATTTGGAAGAAAGCGCTTGGAAACCTAGCACAGCAAATGGAAGTGAAAGTGCCCAACCTGTATGGGGTCTTTCCAGTAAGTAAAACATCCTTTTTATCAAGCTTTCGTGCATGTTTCGTATACATTATAAGTCTCATTTCAAGGTCTCCTAATTGATGGAGAAATAAACTGGTCTCATCTGGAAGGAGAGAGGCAGTGGATCCTAGCGTTTCTCTGTACATGGAGTGTAGAAACTTGGAGGTTTTAAAATTTCTGAATGTAACATCTATTTTGTATTATGTTTTTGGATTTTATTCATGCAACGAAAAAGGATTGGGAAATAGTAAAATGATTATTTTGTTAACAATAAAAGTTACAAGTTATAAGTTAGAAATCAAAATAATTAAAATATCTTACAGTCATCGCTTTTCATGTGACGGAGTTCAGACCCCAGAAATTAATGCATCGCAAGTTTTGGGCATGAAACAAAAAGCAGATAAGCATGATAGCTTAATAATTATAAATTAATAAAATTAATTACAGATATAATGAAATATAAATATTAAAAATGAATATAATAACCAGATTAAATAAAATAGCAGACAAAATTAATATTAAAAAAAGGATTAAATTTGGAGTACTCCCTGTTTAGCTCATAATGACTGCTATTGTCTGTTTACAGTTTAGTTGATAGCATTGTCCATGCTATTGAAACGGAGATCTTACGCTGGTAGCCCACTTGAAAACATCAACCTCATAAAACTAGTTATCTAGAACTAGTTATCCCTTGATATTTATATTTTCAAGAATACAAGTGAAAAAATAGTTGTTTTGTTAAGATTTATTTTGTTGGAAAAGCTGTTTTTTTAGGAAAGTAAATGATTGAATATCGTACAGCAATCTATGAATAATAATATAAAAACTTTAGGAAAAATCTTTAAATTCAAAATTTGTTATCAAAATGAATTGAGGATTGAGAAAAATAAGCACTAACTTTAGTTTACAGAAAACATAAGACCATTATTGGTGCTGTAACATCTATCATGTCCTAAATTCTGTTATATAGTACTGTAGTAATTATTTGGAGAGTATACTGCATTATTTTATTTGGGAGAATATATTAGCTTTCAGTTAACAATTTGTTAGAATTGAAATAGCACAGCAATACACGTTAGAATAAAACTAATGTAATGCTAGTTTTTTGTAGTTTAAATTTCATAATGGGATTTACTTAAACATGAGGTAGCCTACGTTACTGAAATGAAGAAATTTGGATCTTGAATTAAACATTGCAACAACGGTATTCATAATATTCAATGTGGTAGTGAATAGGAGCCGATGTAGTTAGGTCAGGTAAGGCCTATGCTATCAACTAAACTGTAAACGGACAATAGCACTAGACAACACTGTTCATTTGCGAATGTGCTTTTCTGTTATTACAAAACTGTTTGTGTTTGATGAGGCGATTCTAAATCGTTTAATCATGACCACCAACTTTGAGAACTGTTTTAAGTTAAAATTTATATAAAGACTAGGGGTTTTGCTCGGCCACTCGTGCTGCAACTCGTGCCAAAGCAAATACAAACATATTATTGTATACTGTTATATTTTTATAGAAATAATGACTAATTAGGACAGAGGCACCTGGTTCATGGTAGGATGATGAGGGTAGTGGTGTCTATACACAATGTAAGACAGATATATCATTGAAATAGAGACTCACCATCCCCGTCTGTCCGCAAAACCCCTAATTTTGTAAGTAATTTTTACTTTTTTTCAGTTTTTTAAATAGGAACTTTACTTCTTCTGTGGGCGGTCCAGAACCTTATGCACGTCAGCCTTTAGGGCTTATTGCGCTCCCACGTTGATCCCTCAGTTACCCTTGTCAAATCAATAAACCCATTGAACTTAAGAATCCTTTTACAAGGTTGTCTTGAGGTATGGTTTTTCCTTTTTTCAATTTACCAAAGGTTTCATTGTTCTAGCCTTTCACACTCATAAATTAGGTCCTTCCATGTTCCAGTTTTGCCCAGTCTGCACATTCATTTCCATCTATTCCAACATGTCCTGGTACCCAACAGAGTGTAACCTCGTTGAGACCCGCAAGCTGTTTCATGGATTTGACGCATTCCCAGACTAGTTTTGACCTGAACTCATTTTTGAGATCAGGGCTTTCAAAGCTGCCTGGCTATCTGTATAAATGCATATTTCTCTGTTCATATGACCGAGTCTAAGATTCTGTCTGGCACATTCCAGTAGAGCTATAATTTCTGTTGGGTTTTCCCCCCATCGGCAGCACACATTCCTGCCTTGCGTTTCCTTCACAGATTCCTGCAATGAACTCCCCTTTGTTTTTGAGCCATCCGTGTACCATTCTAGCTCACACTCAGGGAGGGGTCTCCTTCCTTCTGACCATTCTTCGCGATCCGGTATTACCGCTCGGAAAGGTTTTGAAAAGGAGTACTTGATCTTCATGTGGTGAGAGATCATGTCCGATCTCCGGCGACCAATGTTGTTATTCTAACCAATGTAGGTTAGTTTCTAAAAAATCCTCTACAAGCAAATGAAAGTTTTTTTAAAAATTGGTTCAGCCATTCCGGAGACTAACCAGGCAAACAAACATACAGACAAAAAATTTAAAAATTCATGTTTTGGTTTTATGTGCTATATGAGCTTAGGAAAAAGATTTATTTCAAAATCACAGACTGACACTTCAACTTTATTTATATGTATGGATTATTATGATCATATTCCTGCTAGGTAATAAGCTAATTTTTTTATAAAAATAACTGTTATTAGCCATTGTAAATCACATTTTGGCTAGCAACTGATACCATCGGCCAGATGGTAACTTAACTGCCCATAATTACTCCAGCGAGAAAATGGATCTGTAGTTTTTTACTTTATGCGCACCATGCAACACTAGTGTAGTTGTTTTGAATTAGGCATGAGTTCAGGGCTGATGCCTCTTTCAAAACAATCACATAGATCTAGGCTTATAGAATACGAAACAACTGACATCTCGTTTGCTAAAAAAATATGTGACTGATGCCTTTTTCAAAACCACTGATTCAATTAGTGCAGATTAGGCCAATAAATGTATTAGATGGATGAGTTAAAAATATGTGACTGATGCCTTTTTCAAAACCACTGATTCAATTAGTGCAGATTAGGACAATAAATGTATTAGATGGATGAGTTAAAAATATGTGACTGATGCTTTTTTCAAAACCACTGATTCAATTAGTGCAGATTAGGCCAATAAATGTATTAGATGGATGAGTTCTTGCATTTTTGTTTGTTTATAGAAATCTATAACTTTGTAATCAATTTTCAGGTCGACCTGGTTCAATGTCTTCTGTTCTATCTGGTTTTGCACCTCCACTTGATTTCTCGGAAGAAAATTTTCCGTCCATGGGTAAGTAAATATTGTAATTTAAAATAAATGAGGATATGTTGATTAGTGTTTAGGTTAAGGTTTTGTAGTTGTTTAATATTGCCTAAGAAACATGTAATTTCTTGTGCACTGATTTTACTGCTGCGAGTAGGTCTGTTAAATAAAAACCTTGAGGGCTAGTAGTATTTATTGCTTTGTTATTTGTATTCACGAATTTAAAATTATTTTTACATAAAAATTGTGTTATAATATTTTACACGGTACTACAGCATGTAATCAGGATGTCTACCGGTGTGAGATGATCCACCAAAACATTTACAGGGTTCATAAGCATCCTGGAAAACCTGGAATTTCCATTCGTTGACCTGGAGAACCTGGAATTATCCTTGAATTTTCTGTGATGTCCTTCAAAATTAGGTTTCTGTCCTGGAATTTTTCCCTCTATTCCAAAATACCGATTTCAGGTTGGATTCCTTTTTCTATGACCTTATTGGAACAAAGAACCAATATATTCGTCTTTGGACAGTGATCAAGTTGATCTTGACCTTATTCCACGGTCAGGCTTCAGTTGAAAGAGGTTTTTCAATTAATAAAGAGGTTATTATTGAAAATCTCAAAGAAGAAAGTTTGATTGCTCTGCGCTTAATATGTGACGAACTAAAAAGTATTGATGTCTATGGAACTGTCATAAGTAAGGAACTTCTTTCTTATGCTCGATATGCACAAATGAAATAACAAAATCACCTAGAGTATAAAAAAAGTCATTGAAGAAAAGAAAGTTGGATCTAGAAATGCTATCCAGACAATGACAAAAGACGCTGACGAGTTGGTAGAAAGAGCTGAGAACAGGAAAGGCTTCACTTTATTGGCAAAGTCAAATTCTTTTAGAGTAAAGACAATAGAAATGACCAAAGATGTAGGATAACTAACAAACATGATAGCTAAACTGATCAAAGAATCTTAAGTTGTAATAAACTGTGCTTTGTTTTTTCCATGAAAAAGTCAAGTGGTTTATGTATTACATAGGTTAGTCTCATATGGTCTAATGTTTGTTTTTTGTTTAGTAATTCAATTATGTAAATAAATTGTTTTCATTAAAAAATATATTTATACCATTGTCGAAACCCCGTCCAGGAACAATATTTCAATGACTCAATTTCATATTCTTAATAGTTAACTCTCACTTCATCTACTTCAATTATTTAAAATATAAATTACAGTTCATCAGTAACATCAGTCCTTGACAATGTTAAATAATTTTCTTAAATTCCAAAATTCAATGTTATCTACTATTTGTTAAAGAGCATTGAGGTTTTGTTCTCATCCGGCCTATTTTGGTTGGGTACATTAAACAAAAAACAAAACATTGTTTGATTTTAATCTCATCACTTTTTAGCGTAGAATTGTGTGGTTTAAGTGTCCTGGAAAATCATGATCTTGTCCTGGAATTTTACTGAAAATGTCCTGGAAATTCCTTTTGAAAAACCTGTATGAACTCTTGATTTTTTAACCCTATAAGCGCCAGACAACATTACCGTGTCGTCTCAGCCCGCCGAGCAAGTGGCAGATAGCACTATTGTATCACCTAAATAGCACCTAAAAAAATATTGAAAATTATGACATTTTTAAAAAAAGCCTTAGACGACTTTTGTTGTCTGGATCCTTTTACTCGGTGGAGAAGTTTATTGACTGGTAGTATTCCTCAGCTCTTGCATATTCTTGTGGTCGGGTGCGAGCATGTGCTGGAGTTTGTAGGGGACTGAATGTTTCATGGGTTCTGTTGGTACTTTGATTGTTTAAGTTGTTGAATTTAGTCCTGTTTCTGTATTTATTTGTATTGTTGGTTTTACTATTGTTATTATTCTTTTAGAGTTTTATTATTTATTAATTTTTAGGTGCTATATCTGCTATTGTTATTTTGGGTTTATTATGTTATGTATAGGACTAAGCTGTAGTTATTATAATGACGTTGCTATGCACCTTGTGGTGTTTCTGCTATGAATAAATAAATAAATAAAGTATCATCCGATTTTATTGAATATTTCACCCACTAAAAATCATCCAATCTCAATAAAACAAAAACCATTGGAAAGGAAAGTTTTAAACATTAGTTTTTGGCTTTACAAATTTGTTCTAAAACATATATTTACCTATTTATTCATCGTTTTAAAATTGTAGTTGTCTAAACAACTGATGCCGTGCGAGGTAAAACTCAAAGAAAAGACACAAAACATGTTACTTTTCTAAGACTCATAACCGTTAGACAGACTTGTTTTGAAAAGAATACAAGGCCTCCTTTGGATTCGTCAAGATTTGAACTTTCTATCACTGCCTTCCAATCATTCGTCACTCTTATAGTTTCTTGGATATGAAGTTTCTTCCGATTGGACAGTTTTTCAACCAATGAGCATTCATATTTTGTAATCGATATATCTAGTAAAAATTTATATACCTGTACATTGATGTTTTTATGGATTTTAGTGTAAATTCTATATTTTCGTTTGGTGTAAGGTAAACCTGATTTAGTGTTCATGGGCTATATAGGTCTTGCCTGTGAAATATGTAGGCTACCATTGCGCCGAGTGTCTTAGAACATTGTTTTACAGAGCGCACTGTCTGGAACTGTACGACTTGAATAAGTGAGAGTTTGTGTTACGTTGTTTTAAATTTAGTGAAACAAAGTGGATCGTCTTGTGGAGTTATTGAAATTATTCATACTGTTTTCTCATTTTGAAGTACTTTTCTAGTTCAGAACACAGTACTTCAACCACGAGATATAATTTCAAATATATTAATTTCATGTACAGAGAATATGCAGATCCACATTTGTTCTTGCAATATAAAGTTGTTTCTGTACTTAAAATTCATTCTGTATACACATTTAGACATACATAGGTAAAATAAATTACTTCATTTCTTATAATTTTATCTTCACTTAGAAAGGACAGTTCAATAAAAATGGAAAAATCTCATAAAAACAGATTAACAAATAAATACGTGTTTCTTTTTTGTTTTGTTTGTCATATTTTACTGTTACTTTTCTTTAATGGATTTTTTCTTGTCGACTAATCTTAAGATTTGGAATAGTTTTTTTTCCAATTGTTAATTATTTTTAGTCGTAGCTGTTTTGAATTTCATCTTAATTTTGTGTATGCTTGGTTTTTAGATTTTAAGAGTTATAAATGCTCTTGATGTTTCGTCATTGATAACCTATTTTTTTTTTTCGTTTAAGAAAGAATAAAAGTGCTAAACCTGATGAATTTTGGATATCACTGGCCTAACTTTAGGAGAACAGTATTATACCTTGCCATATGCGCTCAAACATTTGAATACGCCGTAGATGATTCGATAAGGAACATTTTTAGATTCAAGAATCTCTGAACTGCCATACCTCACTTTTTGGTAGTGTCACTATTGATATGGGTTTTTATTTTTAACAGATCGTTTGAATTTGTTCGTGGGACTGTAATGTGTAGCCTACTCCAAGTTTAAATTAAATGGTATTTTAATACATTACTTCTTTACTTTCTAGATGTTAGTAATTTTATGAAATACATTATTTTAATATTCTGAATATTTTTTTGTTTTAGGGAGAGGTAAAACCAGTGCTGCAAACAGGAATGGTAAGTTCTTGAAGAACTAAGAGGCTACCATAAACAGACATATTTTTAAAACTTTTATGATTCCTGTTTACTACTTTGATAAATTAATAAAAATACAAATGAATCTCTTTCGCAAACATCTAAATCCATTTGTACTTTTTGCTTTAGATCACAATATTTGTATTTAGTTTTAAAAGCTTAAACTGAAGTATACAGGGTGTTCATAAAGTCCCTTTAACACCCCCCCC
>JAGFPH010019481.1:0-15209 GCA_018207615.1 Philaenus spumarius
GACAAGCTACAGCAAAAACCCAGAAAACCATTTTTAGTAGATTTTTTTAAATTTATGAGCTCAAATGATATCAATAATGGAACAATAGGATTGTCTCCATCAAATAAATCCAAGGTCAACGATTTACAACGATTTATTATTTTATTAAAATAAATTAACTTTAAAATAAACAAATTGCACAATATAATATAGTCTACTACATATACATTTATATATATATAGGCCTACAAAGACCAAATAATATACAATTTTAAGTATTTAACAACATACATAAACTAAATTTTGAACGGACTTAGGTTTTATTCAGTTTACAATAAAATTATTTAATCTGAATCAAAACAATTTTCGTCACTGCTACTTTCAGTATCTATTTAAAAGCCGTATACACACTTGCGAACATTTGCCCGTAACTAACAGTTACGCATAAGGCTGGGGCCACACGGTCCGGTTTCTCGGGTCCTGAAAATCGGGAGACGACAGCACAAAGTTCTAAATTGACGCGTTCAAACAGTCCGTCGAAAACGGACATCCCAACGGATGGTGCTGCCACACTGCATCGCAGGATCCCGAAAAACGGGAAGGAGAAACAAAACACGTGCATTTTCTAGTTTGCGTTCAGACAGTCCTGTTATTCGGGTGCGTTGCATTGCTTCTTGTTGTGTTTTGTCAACTCCAAAATGTTTGATATGGACAAATTAATTATTTTATAACTGCCCGTCTGGTTTAAAAGCCCCTTTTCTTTCCATTCGATTCCGTCACACACGAGCCAAGGCCAAGTACTTGTACAAGGCGTTTGCACCGACCTAACATTCGGAATTGAAAGATGCAAAATGTGTCATCGACGAAGGGTTTTAGCTACACTGGGCCAAATGTCACCACGCCCAGACGTATTCAGAAATGTGCTGAAACTATGTATCATATGTGAAGGCAAACTACTAATCAAATTCAGTAGTCATTTTCTATGGATACCCTGATAAATATTGTGAAAGCATCTAACGATTAGAACGATTGAGAAGAGCGCAAAGAAACCAATCTGCTGCAAATATCGTTTACAGAATCGACGGTACCCTCTGCCTCGCAGGAGAGTTTCCTTGCAAACTCCAAAAACAAGAGTCGGTTGATATTTATGCTATCGGAAAAATGTTATGACCAAAAAATGTATTCACAGCAAGCTGGAGGACGCTGATATCCTAATTAATTATCACAACTGCTCTTTTGTTGGCCCCGTCAAAAATCATAAAAAATCATTTTATTAGACTGGTTACAAATAAATTAAACTATTTTAAATTTATTTATTGTAATGTTTTCCCATCTCAACTGGGATAAACATGGTAAATACCAAATAAATTATAAAAAAAACCCGAACGGCTGAACTGATTTTTTTTTTATCATAGCTATACTAAGAGCACTCTCGATCAAGACAAATTTCAACAATAAAAAAAAACTAAATCAAAATTGGTTTAAAATCCATTAGGGAGCTACGGTGCCACCGACAGATACACACGTTAAACTTACCCCTCTATTTGCTACTATTCGGAGGGTTAAAAAGAAATGGGCTTATATGTTTACTGGTAATAATAGTAAACTACCGCATGTTAAAATGTAGGCCTAACCTACAAACACAGCTTCTCAGTCGTTTTGACAAATCGGCCGATTTGTAAATTGAAAATTTTACTTGTAAAACTAATGTTATTATAAATCCTTTTTTATTGTAAACCAGAAATTACTTGTAATTGTAAGTTTTAAACTTGTGGGTTTTTCAAATCACCATTTTGTATTTGCATAAGATCAGCACCCCCAGTTTTTGGAATTTTCAACAAAACATATTTTCATCTCTACTTGAGATAGGATCAAAGTTGTTATTTTCGCACCACCTATTTCATTTCCAGATGAACAAGTCCCTACGGTAGAACAAACCGAACCTGGACTAGGATCCGACGCCTTCAAAGAACCTCAGCCAGGACACTGAATTTGTAAAATATCGGACTTCATATAACTTGAACATTTTTATATTAAATTTTTGAAAAAAATTATTGTACCTTCACATATACGATCTAAATAAGGTATATGCAGAGAACAGGAAGGAATTCACTAACTGACAACGTTTAATATGTTAAATAAAAGTTTTGGAGTGGAAAATGTGGGTTTTTGCGGAGACAGGCGAAATACGCCAATTTACAATTAGCGCTTGAGCCTGAGCGGTTCGTCAGAGAAAATTGCTTGTGGGATGAAAGTTGTAGTAAATTTTATGTACATTCTTTTTTAATAGGAAGGTTATTTACGAAAAGTTGATAGTTTTCGAGTTAAAGGCAAAAAACCTCCAAAACTCATGATTTTTTTACATGTTTTTGCATTTTTTCATTGATGCGTCACGAAATTTTGTAGGCAAACCTCAGATTCGGATTCAGCACCCCAAAAAACATATAAAATGGAAGAAACCAGAACTACCCCAAAACTTTCTTGCGAAAAACACAATTTGACTGGACTATAAGCCATGTTATCCTTACGACAGTCTCAGAGATAATAGACAACTAAAAAACATCAACTCCCATGCTACGCTCGGTCAAATGACGCAACTCGCACGACAAAAAAAGTGTCGTTCGCTGTAATGGTAGTAGCATGTCTATTCTCCCGTAAGACCTGTACTGCAAGGTGAACGTGGTGGAATCGAGTGTAGTATAAGCATAAGCACAGACTATAGAATTACTCCAGACCTCTCACTGCCATAGGAAAAAGGGTACGGGAAAATTGAGTTAGTTTTGAGCCGCTAGAGTTCAGGTGCGTAGCTACTGTAAGTTATTATCAGACCGATGTTGTCAGATCGCACGAGTGATATGGTGGGGGCGAGTTAGTCCTGATCAAGGTCACGTCGATGTGACAGGGTTGTGTCCTACTGTTCTACCGTGTGCACTGTGTGGTTTCTTGGGTCTGTTTGAATGATTAGAACTTATCTTTATTATTTTAAATATCGGTAGCGTGATAATAATTATTGACTTAGCTATCTCATGAACGTTAACTGTATTTAATTCAATGACAAGTATAGCAATATACATTAAGCACAATTTTACAGAAGATATTGTGATAATATGTACAATAATAACTGGCAAACTAATTCCTGCGAAAGTAATTGGTAATATTGTTTATTTTTAGTATACAGTATATAATAAAATACCACACTATCAGACTGTCTAACTGGTTTTCAACAACAAAAAACAGCACTGACGAATTAAAAATATATATAAACAATGCAAATAATAATATGTATACCGGTACGTATTACACTATAATAACTGTATACCTACCATGACAAATTTATTAATAACTGGTACAGGTCGTATTAGGTACATTCAATAGATTACTCATCAGAAAACGGTCACACTAATTTTACTATGAATAAATATTTACACTGGTATCCTGTTCAAGCAATAGTGCTTCTGTACGTTGGTGAAACAGTTGCTCAGAAACGTATCACTTATTAAAATGAACAACACTATAAAATAAGTATGCGTATTTGATTTAGAACAAAACAAAAGCAAAATTTCAAATTGTATTATAAACTAAAAAATAAAAACAACAGAATTCCGTAATAATTGTAAAAGTAACACATCCACAAAGAAACATCAATGTAATATACATGTATATTTTACCTGCACAAAAAAGTGCACTGTGTTCATTGGTTGAACACATACACTGACACATTTATTATGTATATTTTAACTCAACACTAGCAGCAAAACTATTTTAATTTAATGTACATGGATAAAACAAACATAAACTAGACTAAAACATTGGCTACTCAATACCCTACTATCTATTAATAAATTAAACAGTTTGAATAATGATAAGAGTAATAATTACAGTAACTATGCTATTATAAAAACAAACAGAATTTAAAATTGTGAATCTATCTTTGGGACGATAACTTTTGCTTGGAACGGAAAACAATGATTAAAGCCCAATTTCTTACAATATAGGTCTAACTTACATTCATTTATGTATAACTAAAAACTATTCCGTAAATAACAACAACAAAACTGTTAAAATAAATAAATTAAGTGTAAGTTATACATATTATAATTATAAATTATAATTTAATGTACATGGATAAAACAAACATAAACTAGACTAAAACATTGGCTACTCAATACCCTACTATCTATTAATAAATTAAACAGTTTGAATAATGATAACAGTAATAATTACAGTAACTATGCTATTATAAAAACAATCATTATTTAAAATTGTGAATCTATCTTTGGGACGATAACTTTTACTTAGAACGGAAAACAATGATTAAAGCCCAATAATTACTGGGGTCTAATTCTTCGGTAATATGTGGGTCATATTTCAAGGTATTTGGTTAATTTATAGGATAATATAGCACTTTAGCTAGGTAATATTTCTAGTGATTATACCAGAAAGCGTAGTCTTGCTCTTTAATACACACAATAATTCAATTAGAATAAGATAACTTTGTAAGTTTGTTTTTAAACAGAGCGCTGATCTACGCACGGAACCCAGCCTACAGTGGCTAGCTGCTGTACGCTCGTCCAGAAGTCGGATCCCGAGCATGGGAGTACATTTGGCAACACTTTTCAGCGTACATTGACGGTGGCGCGCACTGAGAATGAACGTACAAATTGACGTTTAAAAGCGCACCCATTTTTAACAAATTAATGGTCTGTAGTAATTCTATAGTCTGCGGTATAAGAAAAGTGTAACTCGTTTGATTACTATCGCATATTTAAAAAAAAAAATGTTAATGTACATACGGAAATCAGTACAAAACGGAACACAAAATACTGTAACATATAGAATAAAGTACAATACTTTATTTTACGTCAGTGAACCTCTTTTGTTAAACTTTGACGCGTTTCTAGATATTTAACTTATCCTCAGAAAATCACTCTATACATGGTGGTCGTCCAAACGTTAATTACACAGCCACAAACACATAACACACAGCACATTAAACAAAAACACAGTATGTAGATGCGCATGTAAATGTGTTGTGTATTATGTATTTGTGTAATTACGTTTTGACGACCTCCATAAATAGAGAGATTTTCTGAGGATTTATAAATTTAATATCGTCAAAGTTTTACAAAAGAGGTTCATTGACGGAATTTAAAAGGTATTGTACTTTATTATATAATATATTAGTGACCTTTATACTGGAAAAATGAACACATTACAAAATAACACATTAAAACATCTAGGCATGACCTTATCGTGTGCTATATTGCCGGAAACATAAAACGGCAGATACTTTTTTTCTATTCCTTAGTATATTTCAACCTTGGATAAATAAAGAGTTGGTAGACACCATAAATAAGATTGTGTTGGGACGAGTTTTGCTTGCAAGATTATGTGAAATTATGATGGGTAATAAATATATGGGGAGTTTGCCTCATTCTATATTCAAATAACATTGTGATCAGGGGTTTACTGGTGCCGGAACGCACCGGAACGCCGTTCCGGTACTGCTTTTTATTATTTTGTTTCGTTTTTTTTTTAACGTTGCACTGGACCATCCACTCCCTCAGTCACACTCATTCAACACTCGGTTAAAAATTTTACTTCCGCCAATCGCCGCTTTGTTTTGGCGAGAGAATTAATCTCTCAAAGTGATGTCATCTGCTTCCGCTTTAAAACGTTTACAGTAGTGTGTGGTGTAAAGCTGGTAGTCCACTAGGTCGGTAGAGAGGCGCGGCTCGTCCCCGTGCTGGAGAGCCTCGTCCACTTAGAGCGCGGCGCGGCGCAGTAGCTTTCTCCCCATTTCGATCACCTAATATTCAGTCGTGGTTTGACAGTATTCAAAGATAAAACTATTCTCTGCACTTTGTTATAATAATATTTAATTTTTGGGCAACCATGTATTCCTAAATTACTATTAGGCCTAGTTGTGTTAGCAGTCTTGTAGTAGGATCATAAACACTGGACAAAATAATAAATTTGAAATTGATATATATTTTTATACTGTTCTATTTAGAACTAAATTAATAAACTTTTTTTAAATTTTGAAAAAATAACAAAAAAATTTTACTATTTTTTGTGTAGGCCTAAAGTTCAACTTTTTCCTTCCGTTACTGAATTTTTTTTTTTTTTTCTTTAGTTAATAACTTTGTAAATTTTACATCAATCAATTTTTACTAGTATATATGAATTCTTTGAATCTTTCTCTACAAAAAAGGTATGGAACACTTTTGGATTGGTTTCTAATTACTAACTATATTTGGCGGATTTTTGAAAATATGCTTGCACACGTAACGAAATGGCGAAATGAAGAACAAATTGGTTGCACTGTTGTATTACTTCAACTAATAATCTATAAATTGATCGCAAAAAGTTTTCATTTTTCCTAAAAATAAAAAATTTTCAACACAATTATAACATTTTCTACATTTTGTATGAAACAAACCACACTTATTTATATTTGCCATAGTTTTTTCTAAAAGGCGAAATACTTTTTTTGTATAAATATTGTATGCAAGTAGGTAAAATTTTAAGGAAGAGAGACAAATAATTTTTTTGTTAGTAATGAATCTACAAAATAGATTCACCTTTGAATTGCGACACATGCAGAAACACTATGTTCAGGTTGTAGATCAGCTGCCGATATGACAGTTTGTTAGGTACGAATTTGCCGAGTACAGTCGAAGTTATCCGAACAAAACTAATTCCGACCCAGGCCTCTTCCACTAGGTCGGTAGCGCGGCGCGGCGCGGTACCGACCTCCAACAGTTTTTCATTTATTTGAAAACGGCGCAGCGTCGCGCCGCGCTGCCCTCCTAGGCCCCCTAGTGGACGAAGCTTTTATGTTAGAATTTAAATAAATTTTCCCTTTTCTTGAAAAAATTACTCTTTTAATTTTTCAATAAAAAAAAATAAATTATCAATTTATTGCCAAATGTTTGCTCTAAATAATAAACCAAATTAGGTTGTTCTAGCTCGTTTAGTTTTTAAGTAATATGATTCCAAAGTAAGTTATTATTTCGTCGTAAATAAATTTTGTTCGAGGTCGGTAGTTTTCCTCGCCGCTCTACCGACCTAGTGGACGACCAGCTTAAATAGCTTTATTGTGTCAACCGAAAAACCTCAAGATAATACACTGCAGTGCGTTGCGACTATGCGAGCCAACTACAGTAAAGTCTCTCACATTGTCCCTCAGCTAGGAATCAAAATGGAACAACTTGGGAGCACCAGACCAGGGCTATAGAATACAAGGGCTGGACCACTCCTTTGATGTTGACGCTCGCCGACTGTCCCAAACTTCCTCTCGCCCCCCTCCTATGTGACGTCACACTGGTACCATGACACGCCGCATAAGCACGGTTCGCCTTAGCTCTCACGTGTTATTTGATATAACGTTGCAGACGATAATTCTTTAAAAAAATTATGCAATACACACAATCACCTAAATTATATGTTTACCAAGTTTGGTGAATATTGAGTAATTATTTTGTTCAGTACAAGTGTTTAAAGAAGATATATAATTCGGCGAGATTTTCGCCTTTTGACGCATATTTAAAGCTAATTTTCTCGAAGAGAAATTTCACAAATTTCTTAAAAAAATTATACAATATACACAATCACCTTAATTATATGTTTAGCAATATATTTATTTATTTAATTTAGTTTATGAAATATTACCAAGATTATCAAGTAATATTGTCTGCAGTATTACTTGAATATTCTAAGAAACACTTTTACCAACAAAGTACATTAGATCAAACATTTTCAGAATGATGAGATATAAATAAATAAATAAATAATATATAAATAATAATAAAATTTAAATTTAGAGCACCGGTAATTATTGATAACTCAAAATTTCAAAACAACAAATTTTAAGTAATCAGCTTCAAAAAAAAAAATAAACATTAAAAAATATTATTTATTTAATGTAAGAGTTGCAAGCGCGATTACTTTATGTTGAAAAGTTACCAAGGTCCTCAAGTAATTTCTTCTGCAGCTTTAAGTCAAAATGTTTAAAAAAATCTTTACTAGCAAAATGCACTTAAAATTGTCTGAATAATTATATATAAATAAATATATAATATAGAAATAATTATAATCAAATTTAAACCTAGAGTAATAAAATTATTGATGACAAAAATAAAACATAATTTTAAGTTGAACTTCTAGACTAAATTAAATTGCACAGTGTCAATTTAAATTTAAATAGTTCAATTGTTAAAATTCAACTATTAAATGAAGTATTCCCTAAGGCCTAGGGAAGGAAAATGTCTATAAAGCGGTTTTATTTTAGTTTTTTTTAAATATTATATCTCAGCAGTAATTATTATGTCATGTGCATATCTGCATATAAGCTACTCATTATGTATACTGTAAGTATTTATAACTTTTATGTGTTTTATTTTATAAGTATTACACATGTTTTACTAAACTGCAGTATGACATTCAAGTTTTGGTGGTTTATTGTAATAAATACAATTATTTTCAATAATGTGACACATTTTGTATTTAGTTTTCAGAAATGTTTCAGAGAATCAAATTGAAAGTATGCTAACATTAGTACACTACAACGGTTTATTACCTACAAATTAGTTTTATTGTAACTCTGTCTTCTTCTTACACCTTTAGACTAATTGCTTACAGTCTACTTATTGCTTTGTGTAGTGTCAATACTAAAATTAAAGAAGAGCGCTTCATCAAAATGTTACAGGTTTGCTAAGAAATTGAAATTATTGTAGCAAAGAATACTTATGAGAAGCGGTGGGAATGGAGCAGGAGTTACCACCGTGACGTCATCACAGTGGCAGCACGGGAACGCTTTCCTTGGCGGACTGGTCCAGCCCTTGTATTCTATAGCCCTGGCACCAGACACTCTTTTGCCAGCCTCGCGGCACGCCTTTGATGTTCGGCGAGCTCTGAGAATGACTACAAATAAGAGACCGACCGATGTTTCAGAGTCGAGACGGCCGAAAAGTTTAAAAACCAGCGATGCTTAAACTTTTATACTACCTGTTTGTGACATATTGATGAGATTATTTTAATCAAAATAAGACAAAACATGATATAATTTGGACCACACTTTTAATGATTAATACATATCGAATAACTCATTTAATTTCACGATTAATTAATTAAAAAAATTGATATTTCAAATAAGAGCACAACACGGAATACATACAAACAAGGGTTGTACAGTGTACACTGACAAACGCCGTCACAAATACAAGGTCGAAAGGCGCCCCGGCAGAGGAAAATATTCAAACGTACACTTATTTGCCGTACGGCGATTTACCCGGTACATGCTACCTCTCGCGAACACTGTCAAAAAGTGGCTGGTCGCTTTGACGTTAGCATGGTGATGTTGTTTAGTTTTGTGACTTTTGAGTGTCGTTAGAATAGTCACTTAAAAGTATATGTGTTGCGAGTTGTGTTATCGTAATAAAACTTGTGTTACTTGCTTGTGTTTAATTGCTTCTGTATAAGAAAAGTAATTTCTTGATAAACATATATGTGCTATGTACAAGTACACAAATAGTTGCATGTACGACATGTGTACTTTTCTTATATATAAAAAATAAACGGTACCAGGAACTGGCACATACTTTCTCACAAATACATTTAGATTACTAAACAGATTCACTGTGACTTGTAGGGTGGGGAAGGAGAGTTTTTTTATTAAAGTTGGAGATTAACTAATAAATATTATTATTATTATTATCTAGAGAGAAAACTATTCGATCGATTTCGAAAAAATTTGCACCAAACACGTCAATTAGGTCTTTTTAGATGCACGTAAAAAGGTTTTTAAATTTTTTTTAAAACAACCCGCTTTATGGCCAAAAAACCCCCAAAAATCAGTTATTATTATTATTATTAGCTAAACGAGAATTTTTAGAAAGATGCGGGTTTTTTATATGGTAGGGCACATTAAAGGCTACAAATAAGCCAAATTTTATCAAAATCGTTAGAGCCGTTTTTTTATAAAAAAATAATAACTGATTTTTGGGGGGTTTTTTGGCCAAAAAGGGGGTTGTTTTTCAAAAATTTTCAAAACCTTTTTTCGTACATCTATACAGGCCTACTGGACATGTCTGGTGCAAATTTGGTTGAAATCGATCGAATACTTTTATTAAAGTAGGCGATTAACTAATAAATATTATTATTATTAGCTAGAGAGAAAACTATTCGATCGATTTCAAACAAATTTGCACCAAACTCGTCAATTAGGTCTTTATAGATGCACGTAAAAAGGTTTTGAAAAATTTTGAAAAACAACCCCCTTTATGGCCAAAAAACCCCCAAAAATCAGTTATTATTATTATTATTAGCTAAACGAGAATTTTTAGAAAGATGCGGGTTTTTGTATATGGTAGGGCACATTAAAAGCTACAAATAAGCCAAATTTTATCAAAATCGTTAGAGCCGTTTTTTATAAAAAAAAAAAATAACTGGTTTTTTGGGGGTTTTTTTGGCCAAAAAGGGGGTTGTTTTTCAAAATTGTTCAAAACCCTTTTTCGTGCATCTATACAGGCGTACTGGACATGTCTGGTGCAAATTTGGTTGAAATCGATCGAATAGTTTTCTCTCTAGCTTTGTGTACATACAGACATACATACAGACATACAGACAGACATACATACAGACATACATACAGACATACAGACAGACATTTTGTAAAAACCACTTTTTTGGACTCAGGGGGTCCCAAAACGGATATTTCCACAAAAATCTCAACATCGATTTTTTTGCGATCACTATACTTTCTCTATACTATAGTATAGTGAGAAAGTAAAACATTATCTGCATCCTCAAACTCACCAAAGATACGTAACTTTCCGTCACTTTCGGCAGCGTTCCGGTACTGGAAACATTACGAGTAAACCCCTGATTATGATGATATAAAATCAGTGCTTTTATTATTTATCTGACGTTCGAAAATTGTTTTACTACTTAAAATAATTTCTTCTCAAAGATTATTACCGTTAAACTAAAAACTACCTTTGTTCACGAAACATTTACTAATTATCTATTATTGTGGTTTACAAAATGGGGCTAACAGTTACAAGTTTTACTAAACACTGCCACTTAATGGCTAAATCGTTAAAGATTAACCAAAAAAGAAAGCTTAATAAATATTTGAAATGAAAAGATTTTAAAAATGAAGTCCCAGACAGCTTGTGTTTATGTAATATGGATTTCTTAAAATAACCGTTTTAATCTTACCGCAGGCAGTAGAAAACATCGCAGAGGCTAAGCGCAATTTTATCATTGTATTGGTGAGCAAAACAATATTCAGAAATTAAGTTTATATCTATTTTTCTCGATGCATATGAAGTAGGTAAGGTTATCGCTTTTATTTAATTTGTAAAAGCGTATTCAGATTTGTCTTACTACAGTTCAAAGTTATTTTCCCAAAGTTTATTACGGTTAAACTAAAAACACTACTTTTGAATCATTGTTTTCGTGAACAATTTACTAATGTGTTTAGTATTGCCTACGAGGTAACGTGGATTTTGTATAGGCCTAACCTAGTTTTCAAAATGGTGCTGCTAAAGGTTTCAAGTTATGGGAAACACTGCATTTTATCACTAAATTGTTAAAGAATAACCACAAAAGAAAGCTGAATAAATACTGGCAGTGAAAAGTTTAAAAAAATGAAGACAGAGAAAGCTTATATCTATCTAATATGGATTTCTTACAATAACCGTTTTAATTTTAAGGCCAGGCAGTAGAAAACATCGCGTTGGCTAAGCAATAGAGTTTAGCATTGCATTGGTGAGCAAAACAATAATAAAATGTTAAGTTTATATCTATTTGCTTTATTCATATGAAGTAGGGAAGGTTATCGTTTTTATTTAATTTGTAAAATAAACTGTACTTTGAAAATACAAAAACTAGTTTACTTATTGTAAACTTTTAAAGTTGCACTAAACATTGTTTTCACAAACTGTTTTGTCTGATATGAATTGAGTGAAATTTTAACGTACTTTTATCTCTGCCTACGCAGTCTTTTAATTTTCTCATTACCTTACGATTTAAATATACAACACGTGTTATCTGCAAAGATAGTTGCCATGGTAACCGTGTACCGATCTCAACTGTTTACCCAACACTTCAAACCAATTTGTTGCAAGAAATTAGAGCTTTTCATGAAAGTAACCAACTGCTCAATAAAATATAATTACCTTTTTGTAAATGTTTCTTTAAACTAATTAGGAGTTGTAATTAAAAATTAGTCTCTGAATTATTGGATATACAGAGTGAGACTAATGTATGTACCAAGCTCGTTATTGTTCAAACTACTACAATTAGAAAATTACAAATACCAGAATAAATTATTGGTAATCACGTCTTCTTTTTAGGTAATTGAATTTCAATCCCACTGCTATCGCACAACAATTTGTAAGCAAAATAGTTCGCTGCAGTTTATATTTTATTAAATGGATGGACATTACTAAACATATTTTTTTTTTTAATATTAAGTTACCATTTCTGTTGAAAATATTTCGAAATGTGTCGCTCTGGAATATTTTTTTTGCAGATTTTAATCAATTTGGTGTCGTCAGACTACGTCTTTTAGTACATTACAAAATATTAAAGTGCCAAAAAAAATTATAAAAATATTAATAAACGCTGGATACAGGCTTATCTTATAGTTCAGGGAAGTTCGTGAGCTTTTAGGGTTCTTCGTTGAAAAAATGAGAATGAAATTGGCTCCTAGGAAATGATTTTAGAATATACTCAAAAAGAGATGTCCAAACGCACCAAAATTCTATTACCGTATATGCAATTAGGCCTACTACATATCAATAAGACGTGCCCATGTTCAAAAATTCTGACTAGAGAAGCAGTTATAAAAGCAGGTATAAAATCAGGTATAAAATTCAGACTAGGGAAGCAGGTATCGGCCGCTAGGAATCGACAGTCACGGTCTCATGACAATCGGACCTCTCTGTCTCTCCTCCTCTTTCCATCCTTGTCCCACACTGTGCCAGCAAAACGCGCCCTGAGAGCTCCCTAGCGACTGATGGCGCAAACTATTTTTGTACCTATTTTTCTGGTCTGAATCCTACAAATTTAAAATGTTCGTCTTATTGATATGTAGTCATTGGTGTATGTATAGAATCTTATTTCATAATCAAATTGTATTTTTGTGTCTGCTTTTTTTTAATATATATGTGTAATTAAACTTCGTATTAAATATCTTTTTACACATTTGCTCCTTACATTCTCCCCTAATAAGGCATAAATAATAATAATTTTCTTCATGAGAGAACGCCAGTCTGCAGTTTTAGGCAAGAGTGTTCCTGTCTATGGACGTTCGCCTGGGTTACCTCGCATTTGTATTCCTATAGTACCCTTCGTACTTTCTAATAAAATGATTTTTTTAAATATGGATTTATTGATATTACTTTTAATTACTGCATTGAAAAACAACTTCTACTTTTACATAATTATAACACAGTTAGCTTTAAAAAAATGTATTATTAATGTATTTATTGTTTACTCTTTATCTTTTAATTCAACTTCGAATTACTTAAATAAACATTTACTAATATTCCTTTTAACCAACTAGCGTGTTTTTAGTGTTTAATTAACTCTATTAATTGGACTCTTCAGTTAGATCCTATCAGCGGTCTAATTGGCCGACGCAAATTCTCTTTTCAAACTGATTTTTCTTGATTAACACTTTCTTTTTGTCAAATAGAAATCTGTTTTAATTAACTTAATTAAAAAAAACAGATTTTTTTATTTGATCAAGAGACAGCTTCGTACCCTGCTTGCTTCCCTCACTAACACCACCCCTGATATTTTCACGGAAATGACGATTGTATGGACAGAGGTACTTGGATCGGGGTAGGGTGGAGAAGAGGTAGTGGTGATCTGAATCCTGACGAATGCGGAATAGAACCAAAGTTTACTTATGAGTGACAGGAATATATTATAGAGATATCCTTTGAAAAATGTATTATATTTATATATATTATTACAACGGGCAGGACCCGTGTAATTCCGGAAATTTCAATTTTTACAAACATTTTTAAAAAAGCGATATTTCTAGGCCAGCATGGAATCTTGATCGTATGTAGTGCAACCTTCAACAAGTTGGGACGAGCGGGGCGTTATCTACGGAAGCGACTGTTGAACCCTGACTTGTCCAGAAATGCAAAAAGAACTTAGCCTCTAATTAATGATTTCTTCGGGAATACCAGGATCCAGGAATATTATGTATTTGGGTTTTTATAAAGGAAACACATTACGCTAAACACGGGTGTGTCAGCCATGCAATTCCCAAATCGTAATTAAATAATGCTTACGTAATTCAAGTCTAAAGTTAAGGGAAAATTTCAAATTTTCTCAAAAGCCAGAAAGAAAGGTGTTTTTGGTTTAATAAAGAATAGACCTAAAAGAAAGGGGAAATAGGAAAATAAAGAATTTTCAATATTATAGAATTTAGTTAAAACCGTCAAGTTTAATTGTCATTTAATTATAAAATAAATAAAGTTAAGTAAAATTAAATAATAGCTAGTATTTGTAAAAGGAAAGTTTTATAGGAAAATCAGAGAAAGGTTAAAATATTATTGTAGGAAAAAGGGTGAGAGTTTTCACACCTTAGAGTCAAAATAAATAATAAAATTAAAGTTTTAAAGATTATAATAATTAAAGTTAAAGTAGTAGAGTATAATAAATATATGTACAACCCAGTATAACAAATAAATTTCGGTAAATTAGATAAATGAAAAAACAGAAAAATCGTAACTTTTATAATTCCCATAATTCCAAAAAAAAAAAACAAGGAAAATTCACAAAATGGCGGCTAGTACATAATTTCGCAAAGGACTACAGAATAGAAGAAAAGAAAATCGCAAGTTGGAAAAACTGGAAAACTTTCCCGGAAAACGTAACGAGAAAGGCACATGCAGGCCTCGCGCGAGAACGCGAAGTCGTACGAACACCACTCGAATTCGTAAAGGAAGAGGAAGATTCAAGGAACCAGAAAAGCTCACTCGCAGGAAAAACTAACAACGCCGAAAGGAGTTAAAGACAAAAGAAGGAGAACAATAGTGGTTATACAGAGATAACAGACTAGAAAGGGCGCGGAATTAACGGCCAATTAGAAACGATATATGGTAATACCAACTTAATAAGTGAAGTTCATTAACGGAAACAATAGAATAAAGTAGATAAAAAGTACAATAGGATAATAAAAATAACCTGTATAATTTATG
>JAGFPH010019483.1:1444-15203 GCA_018207615.1 Philaenus spumarius
TTTTCAGCGTGACGCGGTTTCTCGACCAACATCCCATCCCAAAGTGTCTAACGGGCGCAAAGAAGTATAACTTCAAAAACTGTTGGTTTTGAAGAATAATTACCTGATTCTAAATTTGCCAATTTGGTTGTTATGATAATAAATTTAAATGCTTTCAATAAATGTGCTTTTATAGGCCTAACCTTAAATTGTGTTAAGCATATGATCCAAATCAGTTTTTTTATTTGTACCCTGAAAATTGTAAGGCTCTAGCTATCACAATTTCAGCTGTAACATTGATTATGAATCAGACAGTCAGTCAGGATGTCTTTTTTTATATATACAGATTTTCAGTTAACTAAAATACAAAGCCCATCTTATTTAGATACCAAAGTTTATCACAGCAAAGCTGTCATCTCATACTGATGAATTTTTAGTTGTTGGCGATCTGACATTACTCTGATAGCAGAATTAATTGATCTTTGATATGCAAAAGGTAGGTTGATAATCAGTTCTACTAAATGTAACTAAATAACTAATTTCTAATAACTGAATTATTATTGTCACTAAGTTATTCAAAATAACATAATTATTGTCATTTTGTTTTCTTACTTATATAATGAATAGTTTTTGTAGAGTAGTTTTAGTACTGTAGTAATAATTCTAAAATGTTATACTCATTTTTAAATGACACAAATTTATACAAATCTTGTGAAATGGTAACAGAGGTAACAGAATTTACCTGAACAACAGCAAAAGTTTTCTATTTTTAAACTTTGGGAGAACATTTATGATTGTTATTTACAGAATTGAAAAAGAACAAATGCAAATATTTGGAATTATCTTGACCATCTTAATATAAAGAAAAGATTACGTGCATATACCAATGCCAGGTAGTTACTTTATGCCAACTATTATGTAGTAATTAATAATTGTACATAATAGTTTCCTTCGACTAATAACATATCACAAATATTAATATAGGTACTCATAATTATTATAAATAAAATAATCATTAAATTTTTATATGCCCCACAAAATTATGTCTATTTATATGTTTTACGATATAACAATTTGCAAACAATTTAGGTTTTGTCTATTATTTTTATGTGTGGAATTGTTTAAGAATGATAATGGCAGGAAAGATATGGTAATCTTGTAAAAGTTATTTTATATCCTGGTAAATGTTTTTAAGCTTAAAACGTCTGATTAAAATTGATTGTAGATGTACTTCTCTAAAATGAAAGTATGTATAATAGTTGGGACTACAGTAAACTTATCAATTTTACTATCTTGATTGCAGGTGATTTTGTACAAGTTTTGATTTGTTGAAAGGCAAATATTAAAAAATGAAGGGTGGGAGGAATCAAAAGATAAGCTTTCTCTACTTTTAACTAAAACTCTGCTATAACAGGTTCAGTTCAGCTTGACTTTGCCATGGGGAATAAACTACATTTTATATTTACAACTTTTATTTTATTTCTTCTCGCAGGTAAGTTTATAGTACCTACCGATGTTAAAAAACACAAATACATTTTTTGTAATTAATGTGTAATAAGGTAACAGTAAGTATAAGCATGCACATTTGAATCAGTAAAAAAATACTTATAAATACAAATTCAGCCGAAACACTAGGCCATGCTAAAATACTTTACAAATATATAATTTTTGTAAAATGGTAGCTAGAATGATTTAGTAATTAAATTTGGTTGTTTCGTTATAACTTAATATTTATTTTTAGACCTAATAGAATAAAATGTGTAGGCCTACTGAATGTGAATTTAAATAATAATTATTCTATATTTGATATAATACTTATATCTGTTTTATAAAATGTCTATAATTTGGGGTAGTTTTAACATTAAATAATACATTTATAGTTATCGTAGTAAAATTATATTTTTGTTACTAACTTACGTTTTTATGCTAAATTATCCAGACTAAAAAATAATATACCGGTACCTACATTTTAAATACAATTAAACCAATGCGAAAAGTAAGCAATCTTTTTAAACCTCTGGTTCATTATTTTTTGCCATGCATTTATCATATTTATAAAACATGGCAGCTTTGTCAAAGAGGGGCTATTTTGCTTTCCATCCCCTTCTATTTATTTGCAACTGATGTAGGACAAACAATCCAGGCCAAAATATTAACTTCATGTCATAAAGTGAAAGCTAAAGATTTTGTGCCTACTGTATTAGCAAAACCCTTCTAAATGAACTTCTATTTCTGCATTCTAAAGCATTTATTTATTTCTTAATAATTGTAGGAATTATTAAAATTTAAGTATAGGCCTATACATAAGAAGTAATACAATTAATAAATAAGGTTTAAAGAATTTAAGCAAAATGTTTGCAGCATTTTACATGTTCAAACATTTTGTGTTAAACATTACAACTTGTAAGAACTTTTAGTTGTGCATATATTTGCAACATGTAACAAGTTATAACAAATATTTTTATGAATGTAGGCCTAAGCCTACATAAAAAAAACCTTTACACTCTGGTTTTGTTGATATTTTGAATTTAAATCAATTTCTATTTATATAATTAAGTTTGGTGCTTCTTTATATGTTACTTATAAATTTGTTTAGTAAAATTATCAGAATACGTTACCATTAACAATGAGTTGATTACATTGGCTTTATCATTTAAAAAAATTTAGAATAATTATTATTGGAATTTGGATGTTTACTTTCTACAATGATGTAACTTACACTTTATTTTAACTTTTAAAAAACCGAAATTGTCTTATACTATCTATACAATGGTATATATTGTAGCATAAAGCAATCAAACTGTTGATCTGATTTACTTAAAAATATTTTGCTGTAAGATAAGTGTAGCTTGAGTAATAATATAAGAATATATTCCTTATATATTACATATATTATATGCAATAATAAATATATTTCAGTTCCTATCCCATTCTTGTAAAATTTGCCATATTTATCTCTAGTACGGTTTGTCTAATCTGTCTCAAATATTAGGTCTGTCTGGTTATATAGGTTGTTGTGATGTCCTATAGCAATTGCAATAACAGGAACAATACCATTTTATTTGATATGTTTAAAAAAATTCATTATAAATAAAAAATGATATTACTTTACTATTTGAATACTTATGTACAAGTTGCTTATAATGTACAATTCTGTAATTTTTTTATTTAATTTTAACTAACTACATTATTGTAAAATTATTTAAATTACATTAATTTTTTAACTAAAAAAACTCCTGATTTTTGTCCTATTAGTCTTTTTGCTTTATCGCACTTAAGAATTTGGCCTACATTTGCCTTTTTGGCAACAACAAAATTAAAGGGCTTAATTATTCGTCCTTCCGTTTTTGATGATAAAGTAAACATTACAATACTCCTTTCAAACATAAATAAGTAAAAAACAAGCTCAAACAAAAGTTTTTTTAAAGTTTACAAAAAATTCAAATACTGTAACCATCTGAAAATTTGTAGATTACAACTTTTTCATTAAAAACATTTACAGAAAAAACTTATACAGGGTGATTCAGTAAAGCGTAGCGGGCTATGCAGATTCAGATTCTATATGCAAAAATATGGTTCGAAAATGTGGTATAACATTTTTTCGATTACCGGTACGGCTTAGTTTAGCCATTTTGTTTTTTTACAAAAACTCACTGTAACTCTGGAAATAGATAAGATATCGAGTTCAAATTTGGAATAAACATTTTATATGTTACGATTAACAAGTATACCAAACACATAGAATTTATTTTTATAATTTTCAAAATGGCGGCCGTTACAAATTTTTAACGTGGAATATCTTGAAAACCGTTAACTTTACAAAAAATTTACAAGAGACGAAATATTTTTATTTTTTAACGACATACACAATGGTTTTTTTGTAGTTTCAGTAGGTCAAAGGATAACCGAGTTATCGCCAAAAAACTAAAAACATAATTTCTTGGTAATTGTCTACAACCAAAATTAGCCTAAAATCATCAGGTTTTTAGTTATTTTTGTAGCGGGCTATGCAGATTCAGATTATATATGCACAAATAAATCGAAAATATAGTATAACATTTTTTCGATTTCGGCTTAGTTTAACAGTAATCTGCCATTTTGTATTTTGTTTTTCAATAATCAATAACTCAAAAGCCCTTGGAGATATTTTTATGAAACTTGGCATACCCTTTAACTTTATAGCTATAAACATTTTCAAAACATATCTTTGATCAGACTCATCAAATTTCAAAATGGCATTATATAGACAAACGCTTTAAGGAATTTACCACTAAGAACATGAACAGATGAACATAACATACTATTGCAGGAAACGAGTGCAGGTAAATGTTAAACTAGTTGATTTAGCAATCAATAAGTTTGGAAAGAACCCAAGAAGGTTAAAGTTTTTGGTTTGAAAAATAACTGATTACAAGTGTTTATATATGTATCTCAATAAATGATGTGATAGGTACTCATAACATTGCTCTTAATGTTTTTGGTTCAATACAAAATATTTTGAAAAAAAATCACTTGAGGTTTTCTTGAGCCATTTATTTTTAGCCAGGAGTGCACTTGCACATAATCTCCCGGAGTCCGTGAATTGTAATACTTTGTAATAGATTTAAAAACTGTTTTAATTTAAAAGTTGTACAGAAAAAAACTTTTAACTAATAAATAACAAAATCACTTTTAATTATTATTGTACTTTAAAATACTCGTTATTATAACTATTAATAATTTGAAAATGCAATGGTTTCATTTAAAAAATCTAATTATGATCTGAAAACTTGTTTCACTTAATCCAAAAGTATGCACAAAAAACTTATTTATCTAACAAAATCCCTTTTAATTATTTAGAAATTTAAATATAAACCAGAATCTACGGTGTTATTTGGATGTACAAAGTATTTTTAATAAGATACCACAGTTCAATTAATGGTTTAAATTGATAACAAGCTACTTTGTTATTAACATTGTTACAAGTAAATTATAGATTGAGTTTGGATCTTCTCTAAAAATAAAAAAATAAGTTTTAATACGGCACTTAAGGTGTTTATACATTTTATATGATATGTCTTTCAACCTATTTATGTATTTTAAAGCATTTTTAGCAATATTATGTACAATATAATTTTTTGTTAATATTTATCACTGAAACAGGTATGGGTTGAATATTTATTTTAGACTCTATTTATATTTGGAACATATTGTAATGAATCTGCTTAGAGGGTGTGAACAAAATTTTGAACCCTCACTTATTTCTGTGATAAACATGAACAAATTGTACATACCTTAATAAAGATGACTGAAGGTAAAATTTGAAAATACTGGTATTATTTAAAGAATAAATATTTCTTACGAATATTATTAACTCATTCAGTATCAAATATAAGGATCTGAACGTTTAAAATAATATTAATAACAAAACAGTAACAAATCCCTGAAAATGAAACATTTTTATCATTATTAGTTTCTACTATTATAAAAATAATAAAGCCAACAATTTTAAACAAGGAGTTAAACATCATTATTCCACTTTTCCTCTTAAGGGTCTGCTCCAGTAAAAATAAAATGGATTTTTATCCCATAAGAGCAATGTTAAATTTCATACCATTTATTTCGTTGACTTTTTATCATAAAATTGTTTGCAAGGTCTCATTTTAAGCACAGTCACAATACGCATCCTTCTTGCAATTTACATTTTAAAAAATTTCTTTCATTTGTCAATTAACTGACATTTTGTAAGTACAAAGTTTGAATTTTTTTCCTAACACAATAAGAAATTAATAACGAAAAATAATTTGCAAGAAGGATCCGAAATTTTATAAAGAATATTCAGTTTTTTTTTTCAACACTCAATTACAAAAGATAGACTTATAAAATGGTATGAAATGAGGCAATGTCAGCGCAAGAAATTGCACTGTTTAGATAGGGATATAGTGAGAGGAGTTTGCGTTCCGGTGGATTTCTCGTTTACTGGAGCAGACCCTTAAGAAAGAGAAAAAAACAATTTTTTTATCAGTAAACGGCTTTTTAAACATAACATATTTAATTCATTGGTAAAGCTAAAATCTGCAAACAAAACCAGTTTACATAATGTGATATTTAAATATAATTTACCAATTATATGAAACATGATGACAGAAATTCAACCCCAAAATAAAAATTTAGATTATATGAAACACGAACACAAAATAAAATTGTAGTCTATATGAATTATGATCACAAAAGCAAAGTGTATTTTTTAAGAAATACAAACAAAAAATAAAAATGTAGCCATATGAAACTCAACCACAAAATAAAAATATACTTTTTAAGAAATATGAAAAAACAAACAAATGTAGTTTATAATCAACCTATTGCAAAACTAATGAATAAATAACCTAAACACTATTTGTTGATTTTGTAATAAGTCAGAAAAAGATAATAAGAATTCTGAAAGACCATCCATTTTAATAATACTAAAAGTACTAAAACCCACAAAAAACTAATATAAAACAATAAATTAAGATTCATTTTTACAAAAAACTTTACTGAGGGGTAGAAATTAGAAATGTTAGAGATTCAAGGGAAGGATGGAGCAAGTGTAGGTATATTGTATGGACCAGAACTACCACAACCTATTGTAAAATCTTTTAACTGTTATAACCTTAAAAAAATCGTTCCTTGAGATTTGTTCACTCTTAAAATAAACAAACGGGGGTATTATTTACAGCAGTAAATAGGGAATCAGAAACTTTTGTTTCATAAAATTTTTATTTTTTAATACCGTAGCAGGTCTACATTTTTAAGTTTGTAAAAAAGGTATGAACAATATGTATTTTTTTATAAGAAAGCTAAATTAATTTTCTATTTTTGAATAAATAATTAATTTTAAATTATTAATACCACGCAAAAATAATGTTTAATAGATTTACTTATTATACACTACTGTTTGGGCAAAATCTTGGTAAAAAAATCACGGAAAATACAAATAATGATAAATATAATAATGATTCTAATCTCCTTCATTATTAGCACTGTCGATTCATGGCACATAAAGTTGGTATGGATGTTTCTTAAAGTAACTAATAATATACCGGTAGTAAATATAAAATGAACTTGAAGTTAACTCTTGATATTTACTATAATTTTAACTATCATATAAATTATTTTTTTTAAACTGTTGAGTTAGTCTGTGATTATTAATTCTATAACTTAATTCTTAATACATTAAATTTATTAATAGGCACTACTTATACCTGCACCTGTGGTCCTGTTTAAACAAATCTGTTTGGGTATTTTATATAAAAAAAAAATCGTAGGCTGCAATTGCTTTGCCTTTCCATTCGATCATGAAAAAACAATCTTCAAGTCCAGATTATTTTCATTATAGTGTTGATAAGAATAATTTTCTTGTATACCTCTTTAAAAAATAATAGCTATAATACCTTTGCTTCACTTGAATAAAGTAAGGAATTCGCCTTTAGTAAAAAATGTATGAAAGCATTCGAATGATGAATAATCTAACTTACATAAGGTTACAAACAAAATATAAATTCAATTTATACTAGCCTACTTTTTACCTCTTAAAAGCAATCATAAAACCTATGCTACAGTCTGTCATAGGATTGCTTGCCCCACCACACTAGATTTACATAATCTAACACATCTCTTCCAATCTTATCATAAGGATAGTATTGGGGCGTCCTAGACTATAAATTTTATTAATTATTCAACTTGTTACGCACATGCAATCATATCAATAGCAACTCTTATTTTACAATATTTAGCAAACAAACTGAATAAAATCTAACCTCTAATAATAAAAAATATACCTTTAAAAATCATAAAGATATAACAAATTAATAATTTTTTGGATGCGTGTAAGACATACCTTGGACTATGGAGTATACACTACTGACATAGCTCCCATTTATCACTGAAGATGGCGATATTGTCAGTGAAATGCTTATGAGTTAATAAACCTTGTATTTGTGTTGAAGTTTTATTCTATTATAGCAAACTCTCTTACAAATTGTATTAATTTTCATTCGTTTTAAACTGTTTAGCTTTTTTCATATTTTGTACATGAAAAGGACAATTTACAAAATGCTGTTATTATTTTTCAGGGTCTATATTTTGTGAGGATTCAGATAATTCGGTGGAGAAGGATGGGCCTGATACTGAATTTAAACCAGATAAAGGTACTATTACTGGTAAGAGTACAGATTTACATAATATAAGTAAAACACTAACTTTTATAAAAGTTTTCCTTCTCTGTTATAAACTTTAATAACATGTGAAAGCGGTGGCAGAATTAGGACTGACTTAAGGGGAGTACTACATTTTTCTGTCAGGCTCTAGAGAGTGTCATACTTAGAGAAGGTGGGCAAAAATACACTTAACACATTTATATTTACTACTTTTATTTCATGTAAATATAAATACAAAAAATAAAATAATTTTCCTTGATAAGTGTGCAAAGTTTCAAATCAATCCGACGTTTTGAAGTATAGGAATATATACGAATATACGAAGAAAGCTATAAAAAGGCACTTTCCGGAATTTACTCCTAACGCGTGACGCGGTTTCTCGACCGACACCCCATCCCGATTACAACGGGCGCAAAGAAGTATGACTTCAAAAATGAATAAAATAATAATAATCATTACTCTGAAGATGATAACATAGTTATCGAAATGACATAAGTCAATAAAGTAGCTTTTTATTTTTTTAAATCTTTGAGGTAGTGGGTGAACTATTATTTTAACGATATCGCAAAATGTTTTTACAAGTCTTCACTAGAACATTCCACATATAGCCGGTCTTTTGAAATATATTATTTTTATTTGACTTTTTTTATATCATAAGATAGTTTATTTTTGTAATAAATGAAATGTTATTTTATTTATCACTCTGAGACTGGTTATCTACATATTTTTGTTGATAATTCAACTATCCTCAGACTTACAGAAAAAAACGTTCAGAAGCCAGTTTTAATAAAGTAAACAGTATAGACCACTCCCTTTTTCAAAAATCAGTGAATTTATCTGTATCATATGGAAATTTGAACCAGAAATTAACCACAATCAACAGAAAGACAAAAATATTAATAAGTAATTTGGCTATGCAATCTTAATCAAATTAATCTTTAGTGGACACCCAGTACTTGACAAAATTTATTTGCATTTAGTACCATTGCTTAATATGGTGTTTATCGCTATAATATCACTATTAAAAAATCCTAATTGCTTCTTTCTGTATACCAACTTTACAAATATTTGCTCTGACTGGATTTAGAAATATTTTTGTAGAAACTCTTTGATATACAGATAGAAAATTAGTTATTTCTCAATATAACTTTATTAATTATTAGGGGAGACCCCTGCGTGCTCCGCACGCCAACTCCCAATAAAACCTTCTAAAAAGCTTCTAAATGTTATGTTTTATTTATAATAAAGGTGTAGGATTAATAATAACCTTAAAACTAAGATGGTAAATAATTTTAAATGCTCAAATTAAATTATTTCTTATATCTTTATAACATCAGTTATAATAATGGTGAAAAGAACCAGCAAGGCTCATCAGGTCTACACTTTAAAACCATAACCTAAAAGCTAGAAATACAAAAATAATACTGCTTCAAACTTTGAAATCAGCTGTTAATGGAAATATTGGAGCAAACAGCTATAATATGTTATTTTATTCAATTGGTTGCTATGGTAATAAATATAAATACATGTGTTAGTTTACATGGGCGCCGACTTATTAAAATTATTGGGGGGCTCACCGGTGAGTATTGCATACCCCCTAATGAAATTGGGACGGGAGAAAATTTTTTAAAAGTAGGTTGCTAAAACTGCATTTTGAGTCTTCTGGTGCGTTTTTATAACAATGTTGAAGAATATATTCATGCTCATAGTAATGTGTTTATTATGTTAATGCATATTATTTACGCCCACAAAGGATCAAAACTAAAAAATAAACCATGTTGTTAAATTTTTTAGATTATCTAATAATTATTTCTTGTCATTGCCTTTTATATTTAGGCTATTGGTAGCAATTTTGAGATATTAAAATAGAGTTATAAAAATACAAACCAACAATTATTTAATATTTTCAAAAAAGTAAATTTATTTAAATAAAGTATTTAGCTTGGGGTACAAATGGTGCAATAACCCAATTCAAACCAATACAGTCAAATAATTAATATTATTCAGTCTATAAATATTACTGAAATTTATATAAAAACATTCATAAAGCTTAAAGTTAAAAAAATACTTTATAACAGGACACTGTAAACAAAATGTTCTTTCATTTAAATATATAAATTTTAACTACATTAAACTTACAAAAAAAGTCGATAGGCCTACTACAGCTGTACTTTGTAATTCAGGCCTACAAACCAGCATCAGAGCATCCTTAGAAAAGTGCAAATGTAGATCTTCTGACTGGGTTGCTCTTTATGAAATCATTAATTAATGGTCGAACGTCCGTTTCGTCCAAAACATCTTGGTGGGCGCTAAGAACTGCTAAGTTGTTCAACCTATTTTGTCCCATAGTTGCTCTGAGGTGTGTTTTCAAACATCGAAGGGCGCTAAATAATCGCTCAGGTATTACTGATGTAACTGGCACAATTTGAAGTAGCTTCATACACTCAACAAGTTCAGATAATATTTCTTTTACACTGGGTTTTAGTAAAAGATACTTTCTTACATCACTAATACAGTTTAGTTTTAAGTTTCTTTGCTTAGTGATGCCATTTAACATTGGAAGATGTAAATGCAGCCTTTCGGTGTCCAAATCGTTTTGAAAAACTCTGTAGAGTGTACAAAACTTGTTTCAAACTAACAAACAGCTCTTTTTTCAATGCTTTAATGCTTGATAAGCTATTTTTTGCGAAACTGTTGGTGATACAAGATTTCACAGTGTCACAAACATCAATGTAAGGAACTTTGAAATGTTTCTTTGCGTGTTGAAATCATGAGCTTCATTGTTTTCAAATCGTTTTGGAATACGGCTTTTCTGTGGAAACTAAGGTTCTTCGACTTGCGAGGGTTTTTCTTTTAAACAAAGTTGCCAAAAATAATCAAATCCTCCACGCCTTTCTTTTAATATACAAAGTAAGCCTTGAAATAATCCTTCCAATTCAGTTATACTTAAATGTGGACACTGAATTTGCCGATTTACTTCTTCTACTACAGTAATTACATGAAAATACAGGTTTAAAAAGAAATAAGCCTTAAACCGACACATTGTCTCAAGATAGAGTGCACATTTATAACCTGCTTCGGTCGTATCTACGACAAAAAATGTTTCAAAGAACTCCATTAGATTTTCATAGTTTTTCAATATCTGCTGTACACTGGAAGCTCTCATAGTCCATCGGGTAGGGCAAAGCGGTTGTAGTCCAGCTTGATCATTGACACTGACACTAGCACAGCTTAGGCTTCTAAACATTTCCATCCTTTTAGGGGATTCAATAACTGTATTTATTAAGTCTTTGGCTAAATTGATAATGTCCCTCATACACGAGAGATAACGAAGGCTGTCTTCAACTGCTAAGTTTAGGCTATCTGCATGCAGTGAACATAAAAAGCCTTGGCCTGTATAATATATTTGAAACTAACTTTTGTAGTCCTTTGAACTTTCCTCTCATATTAAAATCATATTGCACTATAATCTCAATCATATCACTGTCCATGGACAACTCCAAACGAGCAAACATGTCCTTAACAATTATATTAAACACAGTTTCAGACTCTGTGTTAGGGGTCTCATACAAACAAGCCAATAAAGTCTTCATTGACGATTAAATTGTTCGAACACAAAGTGATACTTGTTCACAAGTAGACACATCACATGTTTCATCCACCATTACAGAAAAATGCTCACTACTACTCTTGTTGTTAGCTAACACCATTGACTATTACATAGTCAATGCTAACACTGAGCTCAAATAGATTGACCTAATACATTAATTATTTCATTTTGTATATCAAGGGCGATCCACTTGTACCCTGAACGTCCTAACCAATCTTTTAACTCGGGCAAGTCTTCTTTCTTTAGCTCTAAAAGCTGCAAAAAATTGGAGTTGACATTTGTTACACTGTCAACTCGAGCAAAGTTACTCGCCGGTGACGCCGCCTAACTGCCGATATACTGTAGATGCATTATGACACGACAGTCAAAATATTGGAGGGGCTCCGCCCCCCCCCAATCATATTTCTGGTGGTGCTCGAGCCCACTCAAGCCCCATGGAGTCGGCGCCACTGTTAGTTTATCATTCTAGGCCTAACCTAAGAAATTTTTCCGACTAAATTTACAAATATTGAAATAAAAAAAAGGTTTTTATAGAAATGAATTATAGCCTATGTTACTCAGGGATAGTGCAGCTTTTTATTAGTAAAACAATTTTTTTAATCGGTTCAGTAGTACCAGAGATTACCCCCTACATACAAACAAACAAACAAAAAAACAAACTTTACCTCTTTATAATATTATATTAAATATTATATTATATTATAGTAGAATATAGTAAATATTAGTAGATGATAGTATATGCCTATTTTATTTCAATAATACTTATAAAACCTTTTATAAATACCTTCAATATTACCTTTTTTCTAAAACAGGGAGTTCAGTCAGCAAGGTTTGGTTTTGAATCCAGCTATTGGTTGCTTTTTCCGTGATTTATTCCACTCCTCAGAGCACTTATTTATTATGTATTACTGTCATAAAGTAAAAGACTACAGCAGTTTATTTTTTACATTAGATATTTTAAACTAAATAGCTCTTTGTATATTATGTATGGATAATCTAAAAATATATTTGATCTTAACAACTTACATGGTTTTGTATTTTTCTAAAGGATTTGCATTAAATGATGATTGCGGCAGCAGTGATGTCACAGGCTCAGGTGTTTGTCAAAAAGTTCGTGCTGTGAAGGAATCATTTGATGGTAATAATAATATGAATAAGAATAGGCTACAATTTTGTTGTTGTGAATGTTAAATGCCTTGGTTTGTGTAACCAAGAAGCTCAGTGACTTACTGATCATGTCCTGGGTCTTTAATATAGGGCGGGCATTTATCCCAGACCCAAGAAGAGGCCTCAAAGTTCAGGTGAAAATATAGTATTAACTACCTTAACTAATAATTATTGTGTTTCTATTGAAGCAAAAATGCATAGACTGTATCTTCAGCAATCACCATTACAGATTACCATTAAGTAGCATCGCAGCTACTTAGTTATTTTTGTTGTACAAGTTATATTTTCCCAGTGAATTACTTTTGCCAAATGAATTTGCAATATTCAGACCACAAATATTTAGAAATTTTCAATTTATCGACTAGGCCTAATCGCACACATTTTATGATCTTTAATACTCAGACATTTATTCTGAGCTACATATTACATAATTATGGTGGGAAATGTGTGAATAATTAATACACTGTTAAGTCTATCACGTGTTAAAACCACAAAGTTAATACCAACCGAGAAGATTAAATTTAGTAATGTAGTAAACTCTGAAATTTAAATCTTCATTTTTATTTGTAAAATTATAGCAACTTAAAGTCTTATAAAAAACTTAATATAATTTATAAGTGCCATAATGCAGTGAACACAGCATGTTACTTCTACATGCCACTTTATACAAACAAATAGTGAATTGAATGTTTAGTTATACTTAATTGATTTGTAACAATATAGTCCTGTTAATTGTGTTAATAGCATGCGCTTATTTAAGAAAGTACGATGATTTTAGGCAAGCACAAGCGATTGTAATTGGATAAGGTATTATTGACATTGTGAC
>JAGFPH010019485.1:0-15201 GCA_018207615.1 Philaenus spumarius
AAGTTCCCCAAAAGAAGCATAAGGAGCGAGTTTGGCCCCTATGTATGAAGCGAAACCGTCCACAATCTCAGGACGCAAGGGCTAGGTGCTTACTTGCAAAGCGAGTGTTAATGCTGAGAGCGGAGCGAAGCAGCGCACAAGCCGGGACAGGAGGTTGAGGAGAAATACATTCTATTAACATATGATATTTCGTACTCGCAGGCCTTCATGAGAAGACCGATTTCAAAAACAGTTAGTTGAAACCATATAATACATACGAACTTAATTTTGCAAATTCGCTCAACTCACATCAGGGGTTCGGCTGCGTGATCCAATTATTATTTCTTCAAGTAGCTGTTTTTAAACAGCTGTTTAGTAAAAGAACATTTTATCCAGCTGTATTGGCATGAAATTAACTATTGTTATCAAGTAGTTTGTTCTTCGACTTGCGAAATTTAATTCAGTTAAAAGAGGAGTTCTGTTTCACCAAGACGTTAAACGCAAAAATATCATTCGCCGTTGGTCAAATATCATCAAACTTATTACAAACCTCACTTTGGAAGTCCATCAGTCAACGATCAAAAAGTATAAACAAAATAAGAATACACAAATTCAAAAAAATTAGTTTTAGATTTATAAGTTGTCAACTTAAAAATTATTGCTTGCTTTAAAACCAGATGATTACCGAAAATGGATTTCATTTGCTGTGCACTGTACTTGTTCAGTGAAATTGAAACTGAGAATTTGACGAACTGAGTCGTGTTTAGTGACTAAGTGAGATTCCACACTTCGTTGAATGTATATCCGGACGAAAGAGAAAATAAAATCTCTCAAGATTTCGTTGAGCAAGAGCGTACTGTACGTGAGGTCTTGGGGATGCCCAGTGGCAAAAAGAAAGCGCCTAAGGAACAACCACCAATCACCTTAGTTGGTTTATGCCTCCCCTCTTCTACCTCCCCTCCTACGCGCATAGAGAGTTTCATCACTCATCTCACGGCCTGTAATAACTAAAGAAAAGCAACCGTTTCAGAGTTTTTGACGGAGAACGAATTGTCGGCAAAACCGACTTTTCCGTAAGAACTATTAGTGGAATAATCTATCTTGACTGCTTCATCACTGACTGAGGGTGAAAGCCTGACCCGTCAGCGAGATTGCGCTCAGTCGGTTGTGCTGTACTGTTCCAAATTACTGACGAAATCCTTTTTCGGTGTTGGATTGGGTGAGGTGGATTAAAATCTCCACTCTCACCAGATCTTGCCCCAATGGAGTTTCATTTTGGAAGAAATGTTTACAAATTGTTTACAGTGAAACGTTTACTTATCGGCGACATTGATAACTCCAGAGGTCGAGTGTGCTACTTATAAACTTCCAATAAAAATTTAGACAAACAAATACTTATACAACAAAATCTTTATACAAACTAACGAAAATAAAAATAGGTATATGATTGTTATCTACACATATAAAAGCCAAATCCACTGACTCACTGATCACGATTTCTCAAAAACTACTGAACGGATCAAAACAAAATGTGGTATGTAGCTTCCTCTAGGGCCATAGGTGCTTACTAAGAAAGGTTTTCAAAAAATTCGAAATTTTAGGGCGGATTTTGGGGGTCAAAGCTACTATATCACGATTTCTCTATAACTTCTGAACAGATTGGAATGAAATTTGGTATGTAGCTTCCTCTAGGGCCATAGGTTTTTAAAAAATGGAAAACTAAGACAGGTTTTCAAAAAATTCGAAATTTTAGGAGGGGTTTTGGGGGTCAAAGCTACTAAATAACGATTTCTCTAAAACTTCTAAACGGATTCGAATGACATTTGGTATGTAGCTTCTTCTTGGGCCGTAGGTGCTCTCTAAGAAAGGTTTTAAAATATTTCGAAAGGAGGTCACAGTTACTAAAAATTCCCATAAGAAATACATAGTGTAATATATTAATTATTGATATAATATTATTTTTTGTTACGCCCCCTCCCTACCCGCTCGCCTGGCCTGCCGGTGGCAAACTAGTGGAGGGGGCGTTGAGTTCCGAGAAGTCGGGTATCACGGCCGAGCGGATAGACTATAATAAAATTTACATTTCATTGCTTATAAAATAAAGTGCTAATTTATTGCAGCGATTAAAGTTAAGCTTAAGTCTTGGTTATCAGAGCAATAATAATTATATTTATCTTTGCTTCAGCAACTTTTTAATTACCTTATATCTTCTCCCACTAATCAAATTGAAGTCATAGTGAAAAATAAGATTGTATTGTTAAAAACTAAATTAAAGTTACGTTTGACAAATTTCATTACAAATCCAAACATATTGGTTCTAATAAAATGTCTTTTAGTCTGCAAAACTCCAGTTTTAGTGCGATGGAACCGATTATTTTGTAGATTGCTATTACACAAATTACATCAAAGATTTCTACCAATAACTAAGACGAAATGGCTTGAAGACGTGACCATAGTTTTCAAATGTATTTCAATATTTTTCAATTAATAAACTTTTACAGTCGTATAGGTGAGTACTGTTTTTAACTGTCTAGGATGAAATCCGTTTCTAAATAAATACGCAACTCATTTAATATTTCAACATAACGGTGAAAAAGAAATTATATTATACCTGTTTATAAAATAAAGTTTTATTATTTCTGACAGTTATAGAGTTTAAGTTTGATTTCATCGGTATTACATTATTGCCTATTGGAACAACTTGACATTTAGAATTTCTGTAAGTTCTGTTGACAGACCCATAGCAGAGCACTTTATCGCGAGCAATTTAATGAGGGACTTGGACACGGATTGACGTGAGAAGCAGAATATCCCTAATAAGTGAAACTAAACTACTGTAAATGACAACTGACACTACTAGCCCAACCGATAAAGATTGTTTCTTGTTATTGAATTTAACAGCAAGCGACATAAACAGTGACTTTAAGGGTATCACATAGGGATGTAAAATACAAAACTATCAGTGAAGGAGCTTTTGCGAATTTTTTATAATCAAAAACAACAATAAATTAATACTTTTTTAGGTTTCTCGTTGATATTATAAATAAGCGGTACCAGGAACTGGCACTTTCTCACAAACATATTTAAATTATTAAACAGATTCACTGTGACTTGTAGGGTGTGGTAGAAGAGGTGATTTTTTATTAAAGTTGGAGGTTAACTAATAAATATTATTATTACTATCTAGAGAGAAAACTATTCGATCGATTTCGAACAAATTTGCACCAAAAACGTCTATTAGGCCTTAAAAATGTTTGAAAAAAGGTTTTGATAAATTTTGAAAAACAACCCCTTTTATGGCCAAAAACCACCAAAAATCAGTTATTATTATTAGCTAAACGAGAATTTTTAGAAACATACGATTTTTTGCATATGATAGGGTACACTAAAGGCTACAAATAAGCCAAATTTTATCAAAATCGTTAGAGCCGTTTTTTTATAAAAAAAATAATAACAGATTTTTTTGGTTTTTTTGCCAAAAAGGGGGTAGTTTTTCACAAGCTTACTTGACATGTCTGGGCAAATTTGTTTAAAATCTCGATCGAATAGTTTTCGCTCTAGCGTTGTATACATACAGACATACAGACATACATACATACAGACATACATACAGACATACACACACATACTTACAGACATACAGACAGAAATTTTGTACAAACCACTTTTTTGGACTCAAGGGGTCCCAAAACGGATATTTCCACAAAAATCTCAACATCGATTTTTTTTGCGATCACTATACTTTCTCTATACTATATTATAGTGAGAAAATAAAAATTATGAATGGATCACGATACTTCCATAGAGCAAATGTAGAGAATTAAAATGGTTTTTATAACCCCATGGGACCATTTTCACCGAAAAATTCGGAAAACGATTAAAAATACAAATTTTTTAAAAATGCTTATCTTTGTTTATTTAAAATAATAAAGGAAATGATTGTTTGTTATGTGTAGCCTACTTCAAACAGGCGGAAGATGAAATTTGTCGTATTAATTGTTTCTGCACAACTACAGTATAAACAGTTTAGACCAAGATCTTGCATAATGCGCCCTATTAAGTTGCGTAGTCCGATTTAAATTTACTAAACTGATTCTGAAATTGGGAACGATTCTTTGAGTAAGGTTGATCAAATATGATAAAAATGCTCCCGAACATATCGCGAAACGCCTAAATTTGCGACCGACGCCGACGGCGAGTGAGGCAGTAGTAGTGGGGAACCAGAAGGCTGATGAGCACAGCATGCCGTTCTCTTCTCATCCGCTGTTGTTTCCTCCACTAATATACGTACAAACAACAATTATGTATTTAAATATGTAAATCAAGAAACAACGCAGGACTATCGTTGATTCAAAATTCACTTTTTGTGATTCCAGTTTCACGAACATGATGTTCTCGGTATGGGGTCCGTAAGCTTCGGAGCCAGGTACGCTAATAACCAGGTACGAACATGCCTATTTCACTGTTTATAATTTGTTCATATACTTTAGCACAAGTATAAAAAAAAAGAAAGTTTGAAGCCAAACCAAATTTAATCAATTCTAAAGTTTGTGGTTTATTTACATAAAGATAGAAAGTTTTGACAGAGTTTTACAGTTAAAAATGCTTCCATATTCTATTCAAAGGATTCAGGAAACGATAATCCTGACGCGGGAATGGTTTACTATAATTTTGTTTTCAGTCATGGTGTAAAATTTTTACTCAATATAAATACTGTTGAAAATCGAAAATTAGAGAGTTCTTTGCGATTCTGTAAAAAGTAACGCATGTTTAGTGTTAAATAACATCTCCGTCATTATTACAAGTTATAGCGTAATATAAATCTCTACAATATACAAAACGAAATAACTATGTTTAAAGAGTAACTGAGCCATACCATGGGGATCCCTTCCTTCTGCAGAACTCTGGATGCGCCGAGGTTTGGACGAGTTGATAAGAGCAAATAAGGCTAGGCGAAGAAAGGAAATTCATTTCCCTAAGATTTTAGAAAGAGTAAAAAATAGCATTGTGTGTGCTTTCTGAGAAGGCCAGCTGCTAAGCGTTGATATCCTCCTGATAACAGAACAGTGTAAGAGCCCAGGATTAGTGTCATGGCGTAAAGATAAATCTGCCATTGCTGCTATGACGATTCGTAGTGAGGATAGAAAGATAAGGAACATGTTACAGATAGAAGATTTATGTGGCTTGAAATATAGAATATATAGTTGATATTTTACACATAATGAGAAAACTAACAAACTTTTAGAGAAAATTACAATTCAAGAAGGAGGCACCGTTTTAGCTTCAAAAATATAACATAACACATTTAGATAACCGGAGATTTTAACTCCAAGTCCCCGCTGCGGGAATAGATACGCTCGAAAAAAAAAGGACACCTGGTAGTTATAAATAATAACGGAAACAGCATACTTTTAACAAAGGAAAGGCGAAAACCATAACAGATCTCATTGTATCATGTCAGTAAACGGCAAAACTGATTTTGGACTGTAGGGTTCTTGAAGAAGGAACCCACATTACAATTTAAACTGGTAAAACATCGGATAGAGTTGCAGACACTCTTCTCGAAGAGAACAAAACTAGAAAGAAGATATATTGTCAAAAACTAAAAAGGATGTCCCAGAAGGATGTGAGAATGCGGTTAGGTGAGATATAACGGGAGCAAGCAACTCTGCAACGGTTTGTGCGATGTTATTGGCGGAAAACGGTGCTATATGTCCGGTGTTTCGGATGTGGCGGGAACATGTGCGCCCATATCTAACAGGGCTCTATAACAAGGGCTATACCATTTTGCTCATTTACGGTGACCCAGTATCGGTCACCTACGACGTCACTGCGATGATAACTACGAAGACTACAGCAGCGGACTCCTTGTGCGCGCTGTCGTTTACTCGCTGTTGTAACTCGACGGAAAAGCTTCAGTAAATTTAAACTTAGATATCCTTAATCTACATAAAGTACGGAATTTAACAGTATAAACAACCTTTATTTTAACAGTTATTTCGAATTCGAATAATTGAAAATATTTGATAATTATCACTGACTGACATGGAAAAGTTACTAAGCGAGGTTTTTTTTATTTTTGGGTTACAAACAAACTTTCCAATGAAAGTTGTAGCCAATGAATTGCTCTAAACTTTTCAATTCACCGATTTGTGATAGAATGATTACATCGTTATGAAATCGTTTTTAAATGAGCGCGAGGCGGTGACGCGCCAACACTCCCGGACTACTGTTGTTTGATACTGGAATATTTACATCATTACGTAATAGTATTACGTTTATGTACATATTGTTATTTTAAGGTAATATAGTAAATCACTTGTCCTCCGGTAACTATGCCAGCTAGAAAAAAAGTAAGCATTTTATTTTAACATAAACTAATTATAATTTATAGTTAAAATTTGATATTATTAAAGTGGACACAAAAATTTAAGTTGGAGGTTAACGTTTAAAAAATAATATTATTATTACGTACATTCAAAGAAATTAAATTAGAGATCAATGTTGGAAAAATAAAATCGTAATTACGTAAAAAAATTTGTTTATTACTTAATTAAAAGAATTACTTAGATCAATTCATTGACTACAACTTTCCCGCTGGAAGATTGTTTGTAACCCAAAAATAAAAATTTCCTCGCTTAGTAACTTTTCCATGACAGTCAGTGATAATTCTCAAATATTTTCAATTATAAAAATATGAAATACCTGTTAAAATAAAAGTTTTTCATACTGTTAGAATCCGTACTTTATGTAGATTAAGAATTCTCGTCGAGTTACAACAGCGAGTAAACGACAGCGCGCACAAGGAGTCCGTTGCTCTGGTCTTCGCAGTTATCAGCGCAGTGACGTCAGAGTGGAACTGGCGGCACAGTGCCGAGATCAAAGAAATGGTTTAGCCCTTGTTATAGAGCCCTGAAACGTGTGGGCAGAGAGGGGGACCACGCCCCCCTAGCTCCCAGAGAAAGGAAAATATGTATATTATTAATTATAGTCAGGTATTTTTCTTTAAAGAGATTAGCACTAAAATATGTTTTAAATGTTATGTGCGGTTTGATTTTACATATACTGGACTTATTTTATTTTTTACAAGAGTTCAAGCATGAGCTGCAATGCACTGTGTATTGAAAATACTCCCAATACGGGGATTGGCATGCAATGCACTGTGCGTCGGCAGCTTCTCATAGTGTTCAGTGTCAAGCTCACATGACGTGCGTCCTTAGCAGTGAACGTGTTAAGCCCCATACCGCGGTCTAGCCACTTCTAGAAAATATCATATGGGCTCCCATGGGCGGGAAGTATGTTTATTGTGTACAGTTTTCAAACGGAAATAAAAACCATGTTTTGTTAAAGAATTTCTTACTCTAACATAGTTTACTTTAAAGATTTGTTTTTGTTTTACAGCATTATTTAAATGTTATAATACATTTGAGATCAAACCCGTTTAGTACATGGGTCATTAAAATGAGTATAATCTCAAAATTCTAACAATAGAATCAAATGAAACTAGTAAAATAGCTAGAAGTTTAGTTAACATTTAGTATATAATTTTGACGTGTTTGCTGTAAACAAATCTTAATAATACTGGTAGAAACGTTTGTTAAGAACCATTAAAAAACTTAAATGCATCCATTTTTCTAAAACTATTTCCTTCAAATAATAAATCTGACATAAGAAATTAAATAAATAAATGCGTGAAATGTAAAACTGTGTAAACTGACAGATTCGCAGTAAACGAAACAGTGAAAACACCTTAAGGCCGTCGGATTTCTGGGAACGAATTTTCCGCACAACTAAATTTCAGATGAATCAGGGCAATAAAAAGCAGTCAGTGGAATGAACGATCATAATAGACTTTAAATTGTTAACGTAAATTTATAGGAATGAACGAGCCTTTCGGGTTAGGATTTGTACTACCTACAGAAATCTTAACCGGGCAACTGGTCAATACGTTGTGTATAGACAGCTGTAATGTTTCGATTGAAATGATTTATATAAGACATCCTTAAACAATTATTTGAATGTTTTGGAATCTAACGATGGTGCCCATGCAAAGCAGTCGAAATCACTTAGTTTAAGAATATTTCATAAAACAAGAGCAAAGTATCCATACAAAATAGTTGATGCTAATTAATTATTCGTAGCATTTTTTTGAATTCACTCTAGCCACCCAATAAATAAAAGAAATAGTCATTTTGCCAAAGGAAGTACAATATAAAGAGTTAAAATAATAATAATTTAAGTGTAACTAATAAATTCTACTAAAAACTTAGTGTAAAATAAAAGCACTACAACACTATGAACCCGTTTGGTATCATTATTGACAAAATCACGTGGAAAACTGCTCATCTCATTTACTCTCATTGGAATTCGAATTGTTTTCAGCCTATTGGAACTCGTTTTGTAGGCGATAAAATACGCGTCAACTCCTGTTGTAATCTTATGAGTTTCCAAATTCCATTGTGAATTTCAAGAATTAAATTACATTCCGTGTTACTGTCGTAATTTTCTAAAGGCAAACTAAAGTTTCTGGGAAGCAATTTCAATGTTATAGGATTATAGCAGACGGACAAACTCGTACATTTAAACGTACATATGACGTTACAAATACAACTAAACCAACAATTACTGTGTTTACAAAGTATTGGTTGCTTACCGTCATTTTGCCAATTAGAGAAAGCAGCGTTTAGTAAGGTAAATTTATAGCCATGACTAGAATCGATCCTACTCTACCAGCTGTACCAACACTTTTAGCCTTTCGGCCACATTGCTCTCCCATTCGTAAACAATTCTTTTAGTTCAGAGTATCGAGCAATATCTGTTTTGTGATAAATAATTTAAATTATGATTGTAGTAATTAAATGCAAATCTACTCCTTTTGAAAAATAAAATAAAAAATAAACATGTTTTAAAAAATAAAATTGGAACATCGTATTCATAAAACGTTTTAGGTTGTCTGTTTTTACAATTTAAATAATATAAATATTAGTATTTTCCCAAAGACTATACACATTCATGTTTTGAATGTTGTAAACTGATGCAAAAAGTTCTAACAAATTGATAAAAACTCACAAAATAACTAATGCATTTTTTGTGAAAAAAATACAATAAAATCGGATGTATTCTGTACATTTTACGTTATCATATACTATTATATACAGGTTTATTCTTGATGGTCTGTACAGCTACATTCTACATGCAATAATAAAGAAAGAGTTTCACACGTTTTTCGATCAAGAAACGCCTATTTTCCCGCTTACCCATAATTTTGTTTTACAGTAAAAAATATAACTGTGGAAATAATCAAGATATTAAATTTAAATTATTAGGCCTACACGCATCGTTTGCATTAAAATACAAAAATTTAGTTTGTATTATTTTCATATTAAAGTTGTAAAATTTCTCGAAAACCATTTACTTTACAAAACATGTGCGAAAGATAAATCATTTAGTTTTATAAATATTAACGAAACAAATGTTTTTTTATTTCAAACTTGTACATAGTTACAGCCAATTGTAAACCAAATTCGTTAATTACCATTTTGTAATTTTAAAATATCATAATTTCATAATAACACGGTTTAATATAGTGTTCCCTGTTGTAGACAATTATTGCCAACAAATAGAGATTTTATTCGATAACTCAATTATCCTTCGTCGTACAAAATGAAATAGAAAATTCTTTTGTTGGACGTTAACAAGAAAAATGTTTAGTGTTAAAATTAACGGATTTTCAGTTATTTGACCTTACAGGTTTTTTTTAGTAAACATATATAAGGTAGTAACACTTTAAGTGCAACTACCAAATATATATAAAAAAATGTTTCATAGTTGTAAATGAAAATGAGTAAGTACAAAAACAAAATAGCGGATATTAAGCCATGCGTTTTTGAACAATATTATGTTTTCTTATTTTGTACTACAGTACTTGTAGAATTATGTGTAACTGTCATGAGTATTACAACAGATTAAGTATCATATACATAACCAGGGGTGAAGATATGCTGTATGGAGTGAATACACAGGCTGAAAGTACATATACGTTTATCTACGAAGCTTGTAAAGATTAAAAAAGAATTTACACATGCTTTAAAAACACCAAAGTGAGATTTAACGTCAACTTTTTTACGCTCAATGAAATTTAAAATGAAGTTGTGCTATAAAAAGCGAACATAGGAATGAATAGGATAAAACAGAACTTAATTTTATGATAAACCTTTGGGTTGCTGTTTAAGAGATTTCAGCATTTATATCTGTGATATTTATTTATTTTACTCGACCAAAGTAAAAACTAATCAACGATACAATAATATCTTAAAACTACTTACAAAATTTTAATTAATAATAATAATGAATCAATATTGTAAACAGTGTAATCGAAATGTTACTCCATTAGCTTATTTAATCAACTGTAAAAGCGAGTGGGACGAAGTGTTACTGTTTTTCTAAGAAATTTGAGTTGGGCCAAAATGTTACTGGGCCGAAGTGTTACTAGACCATTTTGAAAACTCTGGTCGTTCCCAAGGACAGGAACAATAATTGCTGTTAGCCGCTGCTACCAGGATGTCCACGAAGTGCCTACACTATGATTGGACGATCTTCCTGAGGAGAGGAGGAAGAATATGTCACAGTTTAGTATTTAAAAATAATTTTGTTAGGCCAGTCTTCCGTTGTCCGACTGTCGGTCGGGCTGTGGGTAGCGATTTCTTCTAGCGCTAATTCATTGTACTATTTGTTTCAGTCGGCTTTTCACTTCTGAACTCGAGACGGGCCTTCATCGCAGCTTTCATCGTAGCTCCGGGACCCCCAGTATGCCAGTGATGTTTTAGGCATGGGTCTTGGTGCTTTGTTGTTGGCTGGTATCGAGTAGTGATTTCTTCCTGCATGCTGCTAATAATCTACTTTGTTTGTTTCAGCTGGTCCCAGATTGACTTTAGCAGTTATTAGGGATTTTCCTTAGATGCTGCTACTACCTCCCCTGTGAGCAGTTTGGGGAGAGAAGGATGTTTTAGTGGGTAGTTGTGTCCGCGCGGCAGCGGATCGACTCAGTCCCACAGTACTATATTATAGTCTGTATACTTCAGGTTGGCAGATGGACCCGAGCCTACCTGAGGCGACCGTAACATTAATGTTGTTTCTTCAATGCTTATAGTCTATATTTAGAACCCTTCGATGATGGTACCTTTTTTTATCGAAATTTACATCAGGGAACTATAACATACAATAATTTGTTACCAGTTTATTACAGTACCAAACTTGTGGTTGGGAGCTCAGTCTTTGAAACTGTCAAATTTATATATGACTATGTCATGTACTCTTTTACATAGAAAGTTGAAAAGTTTTCGGGAATTTACCTTTTTAACTACAATAACAGTTAAGATTTTTCTAGGCGGTGAAATTATATAATTTGCATGACTATAATATGCGTTTAGCTTAAAACCACTTAAACGTCTTCCTACACAAATTTTAAGTTTAAATAAAAATAAAAAATCTGGAACAAAACGGCGAATGTGACAAACATTGTAATTGGGCCGTTACTCGCATGCTAAACGGAATTTTGAGAGACGTTATTTCGCCAGACCTTCATTCTTTGAAGTGTGTAATGTCACCACGACACTAAACATAATTCGATTTATAAAAGTCTCCAACAACATCATTTTCACTGAGAATGTACACAGAAAATTCACGCCCTATTAACCTCTTTAGTCCTGGAGATATTCCTCTGTGTACTTATAATGGGATATGTTTTACTTTGAAAGGAAAAATGTAAAACTATATATTATCTCCATCTTAAAAAAAAAACATGTCTCTTCTTGTCTAATAGCTAATAAAATATACAAATAAATGTCTTGCATAAAGACCGCAGGTATCTATTTCCTTGTTTTTGCCAATTATAATATTAGGATTGAATTTTTCCATCAAGCAAATTTCCAACAAAATTCAAAACTATCTATGAAAATAATCAAAGAAGAACCAACAAAAATATAATAGTGTTACAAGTTATTATTGGCACTAAATTTATTGAAGCATCATGATCTGATGGCGTAATGAAGCGGAGAGTTTTTAGTTTTATAATTCTCTCATACACAGCGAACTATTAGCAATGAATACAGAATACTTTGTATTCTGTATTCATTGCTATTAGTAAGAAAAGAAAATCGTTTGTCGGACTGGAGGACTGGTTATGATAACCGGAGGTAATTTTAGTGCGTTTTGCCGACAGAAATTAAAACTGTAACGAATATAATCGTTGGTCATATTGGTTTAATCTGAAATTTGATTATATTAACACTAGCAAGTAAACTATTTTAACACGACGTACAAATTGAGGAAGCACAATGTCCATTTCAGAGGTGTTACCATGCAAACTATTTTAACACAACTTACAAATGAGGAAGCACAATGCCCATTTCAGATGTAATAGCAAATAAACAATTTCAACACAACTTAAAAATTAGGAAGCACAATGTCCATTACATTGGTAGCATGCGTGTATTTTATACCGTGATTCGATTATGGTACGGTACGGTACGGTGCGCGAGATATCATTTTAATACCCACGCAAAAAGTGTCGAACGAGCGATAAGAAGTTTTCACTTAAAAAATAACAATATCCGCTATGTTGGTTGCTTCAAAACAGTAGCCTGCCTCAAGTGGGTTTGTCTTCCAAGGGTAGAGTCAAACGTATGCTACTTTTAAGTTCTTTATCTACTCCTACCAAAATTCTTTGTCTACGACCTTAAACTATACAGGGTGATCAATTCAAGATGACCACCATTGGGATTTCGGAAACTATAAAAGTTACAACAAACATTAAATGGGGGACCTTCCCTACTTTTTCCCTTGCATTGAAAATACAATATTAAAATTTCAAAAAAATCCGCCATTTTTCCAATATGGCGGTCAACTTAATTTTTTCAAAAGGAAACCCCTATTTTTATGTTGAATTTTGATTTGGGACACAAATTTAAGACATTTTAATACAAAAAAAAAACACCAAAAATAAAAACGTCTTAAAATTGCATGTAAATCCAAATCCGTCATAAAAAATATGTTTCCGTAAGAAATTTCAAAGTTGACCGCCATATTGGAAAATGGCGGCCATTTAGAAACATTTTAACTACATATTTTTTAATTTCTCATAAAACAAGGAAAGGTTCCCCATTTAAAAATTGCTGTAAAATTAATACTTTCTGAGATCCCAATGGTGGCCCAATTAAAAAAATCACATAAAATAGAAAATGTTTGAGAGGCTGTATGTCATATACGGTTTGGTTTAGGTAAAAATACAAAAGAATAAAAATGTCTTAAATTTGTGTCCCAAATCGAAATTCAACATAAAAAATAGGGGTTTCCATTTGAAAAAATTAAGTTGGCCGCCTTATTGAAAAAATGGCGGATTTTTGGAAATTTTAATATTGTATTTTTAATTCAAGGGAAAAAGTAGGGAAGGTCCCCCATTTATTGTTCGTTGTAACTTTTATAGTTTCCGAGATCCCAATGGTGGTCATCTTGAGTTGATCACGCTGTATAGTAGATATTCTTTCTCCTCAACCATTCCATATCTAGTTTTAAATATAAAGTAAATTTAAACTTATTATAAAGAATTATTTGGTTATAAAAGTATGATAAATTAAAGAAAAGATTTAAAAAAAATCCAAGTGCAAGTAAAGCGAACTAATTCAACAAATACAATTGTTACAATTCGATTTACTAATTAATACATTTTTACTGACTAGTTTGTCGTTGTTTTTAAAAACAAGTTACATTTCTTCCAGGTATTCCTTCAAAAGTACTAGAAGCATAAAAAAATAAATAAACGGTATCAGTTAACTGACACAAACTTCCTCCCAACTTACTGTAGTCAAAATAATATTGTTTTTAATCATTTTATTAACTACTTTTTAGAACAAAACAAAAAAATAATATTCTACCTACGTCAATCGTATAAAAAAGTTATTGTCCCAGGCGGGATTCGATCGCGCGACCTTTGAATTACTGGCCGTCCTCGCTACCGTTGTGCTACCCCGTGCGGCCGTCGCCATGATGCTAGGTTGACAACATAAACTTGTTTATTTTTTAACATTTCCCCATAATTATGAAACGCCGAAGTTTTGATAAAAGCGGGTGGTGTCATTTTGTTTGGCATCTTAAGCACTATAAATACTGAAAATTTGATCAAAATCGTTAGAGCCGTTTTTGAGAAATTTGCATTTTTGTCGTTTTTTATTGGTTTTTAGGGGTAAATTACCCTTGAAAATTAAAAATTCCAAAAAATGAAAAAAACGCCTGGAGATATTAGGGTTTAGTACCTACATACCAAATTTCATGTAAATCGGACCAATAGTGTCCCCTCTGGTCGTGTATACATACTGACACACTGACAGACAGACACCACGTTAAAAACACTTTTTTGGGTTCAGGGAGCACCAAAACAAAAAATTCCACTAAAAATATTTTTGGGTTCAGGGAGCACCAACACAGATAATTGCACTAAACAATTTTTTGGGGTTCTGGGAGCACCAAAACAGATAATTCAACTGAAAATTCAAATTCGAACATTTTTACGAAAACAATACTTTCTCCATATACTACGTATAGGGTGGAGAAAGTAAAACAAGCGTTTTATTTTCGTTTGAGTTAGATGGAGAACTATACAAAAGAGAATATTCTAAATAATTTCTTCCCTCCAATTTAAATGAACGTTTAACGAAACTTTTTGATTTGTATTAAGAATAAATTAATTACTACACAAGTCGTTATATTAGTTTATAAACATTTTTGCTAGAGTTAAGGCCGATACGGTTTCTGCGATTAAAGTTCAACTATCTTTTCTCGGTTATTCCAGCAGTGATTTTATTTAATAACGTCGCTTCGGTAACTTTATAATTAAATCAAAATTACATCCACAAATTCGTTTAAGCCTCCAAGAAAGTAATTTAACATTTTATCTAAAATTAAAATCACGTTATTTTGTCACCGGAGAAAGATCAAATCATATATAGCAATCGAAATTATAGCAAGAAATTATAAAGATATGGTGTGAAGTTAATATTTCTACTACGAATTTGAAGTCGTTACCGGTTTTTTCAACATAAGTCATTGTTTTTCAAATTTTTTATCGTTACAGTCGTGTACGAGTGCAATTATGTTTAATCAACATACCTTAATTTTCAGTCAATAGTAGTACTTGTTTTTCAAAGTATGGCTACATGTTTCGCTGCC